>JAUNZM010000111.1:1352500-1385000 GCA_033459285.1 Clamator glandarius | reverse complement strand
AGCCTCACGGGGTGAACGTTGGGGTGTCCTGTGCAGGGACTCGACGGTCGTTGTGGGTCTCTTCCAACACAGGGCATCCTATCATTCTACGTTTGCAGGTTTATTTAAAAAAACCCAAACCAACCCTTTTCCCCTGATGTTTTATTTTGCTCCTCGGTTCCCCCGTTTGTCCCCCGTCCCTGCCCCGCTGCTCGCGGCGCCCCGGTGGGCGCTGGAAGGGCCGACACAGCCCGCGGTCCCCGCCCCGTCGGGGGGCGCTGCCACCGCCGCCCAGCGGTCACGGGCGGCCCTGCACCCCCGCACCCCCCACCCCGGGCGCCTGGGGCCCCGGGAACACCCCGGGGCGGAGCGGGGGATGCTCGGGGGTCGCTGCCGTCGAACAAGTTCGGGGGCGCGTCCTCCCTCTCTGCTCTCCCCGGGGGGGCTGCCTCTGTGGGGCGGGGGGGGGGGGGGGCCCGCACCTACGGCCTCACCTGGAGCCTTCGCTGCACATCAAACCCTCTCCCCGTGCCCTAATCCTGCCCCCCAGCACCCCCCGAACTCTGGGGACGGAGTCATCGGGGTGAGCTTCACAGCGGCCTGGAAACAGTAATTCGTACTAAAATATAACTCGGAGAACTCTAAATGGTTCATTACCACCTTTGCAATTACTCTGCTAATTAGGCTGACGCGCCACTTCATGGGGATTAAGGCGGCGGCTCCTCATCCTTTCCCGTCGCTCCGACGTTCAGCCGGGAGAGGGACCGGGATCACCGGGAGAGGGACCGGGGGGTGAGGAGCCCAGAAAGCAGCCGTGTCCTGGGCTGCACCCCGAGAGGGACCAGCGTGGGGGGGTTGTCACCCTCTGCTCCGCCCTGGGGCCGGTGCCCGGTGCTGGAGCGCTCAGCGCAGGGAGGACGCGGAGCCGCTGGAGCGAGTCCCGAGGAGGCCACGGAGATGATCCGAGGGCTGGAGAACCTCCCGTAGGAGGGCAGGCTGAGAGCTGGGGTTGTGCAGCCTGCAGAAGAGAAGCCTTTGGGGAGACCTTAGAGTCACAGAATCACCAGGTTGGAAGAGACCCACTGGATCATGGAGTCCAACCATTCCCATCGATCACTAACCCGTGTCCCTCAGCACCTCGTCCACCCGTCCCTTAAACCCCTCCAGGGAAGGGGACTCAACCCCCTCACTGGGCAGCCTCTGACAGGGACCAATCACCCTTTCCAGGAAATATTTTTTCCTGATGTCCAGGCGGACCCTTCCCTGGTGGAGCTCGAGGCCATTCCCTGTCCCCCTGTCCCCTGTCCCTTGGGAGAGGAGCCCAGCTCCCAGTCCGAAAGGGGCCGCAGGAAAGCTGGGGAGGGGCGCTTGGTCAGGGAGCGCAAGGAGGAAACGAAGGGAACGCTTTTCATCTGCGAGAGGGGAGACTGAGATGAGACCTTAGGGTGAAATCGTTCCCTGCGAGGGCGGGGAGGCCGCGGCGCAGAGGCTGCCCCGTCCCGGTGCCGGGGGGGGTTCAGGCCGGGCCGGGCGGGGTGGCGGCCCCGGTGCCGGGGGGGGGGGGGTCCAGGCCGGGCCGGGCGGGGTGGCGGCCCCGGTGCCGGGTGGGGGGGGGGGGTCCAGGCCGGGCCGGGCGGGGTGGCGGCCCCGGTGCCGGGGGGGGGGGGGGTCCAGGCCGGGCCGGGCGGGGTGGCGGCCCCGGTGCCGGGTGGGGGGGGGGGGTCCAGGCCGGGCCGGGCGGGGTGGCGGCCCCAGTGCCGGGGGGGGGGGGGGTCCAGGCCGGGCCGGGCGGGGTGGCGGCCCCGGTGCCGGGGGGGGTTCCAGGCCGGGCCGGGCGGGGTGGCGGCCCCGGTGCCGGGGCGGGGGGGCGTGGGACAGGCCGGCTCCGAGGTGCCGCTGCGGCCCGCGCGGCGGCCGCGGGGCTGGACGGGGCGGGGGTCGGCGGCGGCGCCGCCATTGGCCGCGGCCCCGTGACGCGCGGCGGCGCGCGGGGGCCCGGGGGGGGCGGGGGGCGGTGACGTCACGGGGGGGGCCGAGAGGAGCCGGGCGGCAGCAGAGGCCCCGCGCCCGCCCCGCGCCGCGACTCGCGGAGCAGCCGCGGCCATGAGCGCGGAGGGCGCCCCGCGCCCCTCTTCCCTCGCCGCCGGGATGCTGTAGCGCTGCGGGATGGAGGCGCCCGGCGGGTCCAGCTTCGGGATAGACACCATCCTGTCCGGCGGCGGCACCGGCAGCCCCGGCGGGATGAGCGGCGACTTTCGCCCCCTCGGCGACGGCCGCTCCGCGGACTTTGGGAGCCGGGCCACGCCGTCCCCCTGCTCCGAGATCGACGCGGTGGGCACGGCGCCCTCGTCGCCGCTGTCGCTGAGCGCGGAGCCGCCCCCCGAGCCGCACCTGGCGGCCGCCGAGAGCCTCCCGCCGCCCCGCCCGCCCCGCGCCCCGCAGCCCCCGCAGCCGCCGCCGCAGCTCGCCTCGGCCGGGCCCAGGACTTCCACCTCCTCTTTTTTAATCAAGGACATTCTGGGCGACAGCAAACCGCTGGCGGCGTGCGCCCCGTACAGCACCAGCGTCCCCTCGCCGCACCACGGGCCCCGGCAGGACGGCGGCGCCGCCCCCGAGGGCTTCAGGCCCAAGATCGAGCAGGACGACGGCAAAGCCAAGCTGGACAAGCGCGAGGACGCGCCGGGAGACATCAAATGCCACGGTGAGTGCGGCCCCGCAGCGCCCGGGGGCACCGGGGGGACCGGGGAGCGCCCCTCACCGCCGCCTCCCGGCGCCCCGTCCGCGGGGCCGCACCGCTGCCAGATCAGATCGCTCGGGTTAGCGCTTTTTTAAATAGTGATTAGGGGCTTTTCCGAGTTTTTTCCCCCTTTTTTTGGTTGTTTTTTTCTTTTTTTTTTTCTGTTGTTTTGGGGTTTGGTGGGGGCTTTTTTGTTTGTTTGTTTGTTTCTCTCTTCCAGCCTTTCCTCCTTTTTTTTATTTTTTAAAAAAATTAACTTCCTTATTTCTAGAGAAAAATAATAGGCTGAGCCGTGGGATCGCGCTGGCAAGCAGAATGTATTTATTTTTAATGCAAAGGCGCATAACTGATTCCCCGGCTTTCCAAGAACCGGCGCTCAGCTGCGCTCGCCGCCTTCAGCCTTCTCGGGTTTTGTTCATTCGATCGAGAATAAAAACGAGAGGAAAAAAAAAATCCCAATTCCCCAACAGCCGGTACCAAATAAACGAAAAAAAAAAGTTTAAATTAAAAATAAAATAACAACAAAAAGAAACAACAACAAACCAGCCCGCGTTGAGCAGCGAAGGTTGGAGAGCTTTGTGCTTTTTGCAGACTCCCGTTTTTTCCCCACGCAGGGATGGGTTGATTGGTTTATTTCTCCGTCTTTTATTCTGTTTATTTGTTTGCTTGTTTCTTTTATTTTTTTTTAATTATGGATTCGGTGCCGCTGGGGGTGAAAATACCGATGTTTGCGTGGGGAAAGAAGGGGAAGAAAGAGGGAAGGAGCAGGGCGAGGGGCTGCTGTCCTGTCCCTGCTGTCCCTGCTGTCTTTCCCTCGAGCCGAGAGGCGACACGACATGTTGTTTTGGTTTTTTTTCCTCCTAATTTTGCCCCGTTGGAGATAATTTTTTCCGCCGATCCCGGAGAGCCGCGAGGCTCCCGGAGGCTCGGGGGGTTTTGCTCTTTTAGCATTAGCGCAGCAGCTCCCGGAGCAGCTGCAGGGGCCGCTCGGGCCGGTCCTGCGCGCACCGACCTCCCCAGTGGGGCAATTAGCGAGATTATCGTCCGTCCTGCGGGGAAGATCAAGGGGCGGCGCCTTGCGGGGCCCGAGCGGCGGCGCCGGGAGCGGGTCCAGGGGGAGAGGCGAGAAAACAACGAAATCCGCGCGGCCGGAGAGCGGAGGGTGGAAATCTCTCCATCCCCTGCCTCGTCTGGCATCTCGGGGGGGGACGGGACCCCGGGGAGCGGGGGATCGGGGTGTCCTCGGGGTCCCCGGCGCCCCTCGCCGCGGTCTCGGGGTGTCCTCGGGGTCCCCGGCGCCCCTCACCGCGGCCTCGGCTCGCCCGCAGGGACAAAGGAGGAGGGCGACCGGGAGATCAGCAGCAGCCGGGACAGCCCCCCGGTGCGGGCCAAGAAGCCGAGGAAGGCGAGGACGGCGTTCTCCGACCACCAGCTGAACCAGCTGGAGCGCAGCTTCGAGCGGCAGAAGTACCTGAGCGTGCAGGACCGCATGGACCTGGCGGCCGCGCTCAACCTCACCGACACGCAGGTGAAAACCTGGTACCAGAACCGCAGGTGAGGAGGGGCCCGGGGGGGCCGGGATGGGGGGCCGGGCCCGTCCCCGCTGCCGTGATCGTCTGTCTCGTTACATACGGTTGCAGCCACCCTAATTCTGTCGCAAACCATCAGCGTCAGCGCCGACCCGGCCGTCTGCCGGGATATTCCTCTGGCCGCCTGCGCGTTTTGGGGGGCGCGGGGCTCGGCCGGGGGTCCCGCGGTGCGTGTGTTTTTGGGGTGCAGGGCACGGCCGGGGGTCCCACGGTGCCTGTTTCGAGATGCGAGGTTCCCACGGTGCGTGTGTTTTTAGGGGTGCGGGGCTCGGCTGGGGGTCCCTCTGCGTGTGGGTGTGTTTTTAGGGGTGCGAGTCTCAGCCTGGGGTCCCTCTGTGTGTGTTTTTAAGGGTGCGGGGCTCGGCCGGGGGTCCCTCTGTATGTGTGTGTGTTTTTAGGGGTGCAGGTCTCAGCCTGGGGTCCCTCTGTGTGTGTTTTTAAGGGTGCGGGGCTCGGCCGGGGGTCCCTCTGTGTGTGTGTGTGTATGTTTTTAGGGGTGCGGGGCGCAGCCGTGGGTCCCGCTGTGCGTGTTTCGAGGTGCGGGGGCCCCACGGCGCGTGCGTTTTGAGGGGTGCGGGGGGTGTGCGGGGCTCGGCCGGGGGGGTCCCGCGGCGCGCGTGCGTTTTTCGGGGTGCCGGGGGTCCCTCGGAGTGTGCGTTGCGGGGTGCGGGCGGGGGGTGGGGTGGGGGGGGTGTCCGGCCCGCATCCAGCGCCCCGTTTCCCCCCCCTACCCCGCAGGACGAAGTGGAAGCGGCAGACGGCGGTGGGTCTGGAGCTGCTGGCCGAGGCCGGGAACTACTCGGCGCTGCAGAGGATGTTCCCCTCGCCCTACTTCTACCACCCGGGGCTGCTGGGCGGCATGGACAGCTCGGCGGCGGCGGCGGCGGCCGCCGTGTACAGCACCATGTACCGGACTCCCCCCGCGCCGCACCCGCCGCTGCAGCGGCCGCTGGTGCCCCGGGTGCTGATCCACGGGCTGGGCCCCGGCGGGCAGGCGGCGCTCGCCCCGCTGGGCAGCCCCCTGCCCGGCACCCCGCACCCGCGGTGAACCGGACCCCCCCGGCCCCCCCCCCCCCCCCCCCCCCAAGCCCGAGCCCCGCACCCGCGGAGGAGCCGTCGAGGGGGACCGAGGGGACCCAGCCCCCTGCGGGGCCGCCGAGGGAGGCGACCGAGGCGGAGCGGGGGCTCCTGAGCCGAGAACCCCGGGACGGAGCCCGTAAGTGAAACGCCCGCACGCGGGGGAACGATGCGGGCAGAGCCGCGGGAACATCCCCCCCCCCCAAAAAAAAAAACCCCAAACCTCCCCGGGGTCCCGCACCCCGAACCGAGCGGGAGGAGCAGGAGGAGGCGAGGGACAGAGACACCAGCGCCTGCGGAGCGGGAGGAGCGCGCCCCGACCCCCCCCGGAGCGCCGGGGGCACCCAGAACTTTGCACTGATTTTTATTTTTATTTTTCTTCTTATTTTTTTTTTCTTATTGAAAAGTGGCATGCTCCCCTCATGCGGACGGACTTGTACAGACCGAGTGCTATATCATATTTATTATATGTCGTCCAAAAAAAAAAAAAAAACAAAAAAAAAAGGAAAAAAAATTTAATTCACTTCTATACGTTAGTTTGAAACGAACGAACGTGGTTCTCCCTTCTGCCTTTTCATGTCTTTTTGGATTCAGTAAAATAAATGCTTAGATGACAAAATATAGATTTTTTTTTTTTGTGACTGAAAAATTACAGGGAAAACAAGAGCAACAACAACAACAACAACAACAACAAAAGAAATAAACTTTATCTTTTTTTAACAAACGTGGAAATCCAAGGTAGCTAATTTTCCCCGTGACGAGAGCGCAAGAAATTCGGAGTAGAAAAGGCAAATGCCACTTTTTTTTCTTTCTTCTTTTTATTAGATATATTTTTAAACCATTTTCAGGCTCATTGTCTCACCCCCGGCGCTGTTTTCTCCAGCTGCATTGTAGCGGCGACCCCCCCCCCCCCGGCGGGTCCGGTCCGGGGGGATCGGGGTGAGAACGGGGGGTCCCGGCGGACACGGAGCCCCCGAGCCCCCCCGCCTCTCGACCCCCAGGGACTGGAGGGGCCTTTCGGGACCCTCCGCCGGGGACGCGGCCTTGGGAGGTGAACACCCTCCTGCCAAATTAGAAAGTTATACAGCAATTACTTATAAAACATTCATAAAGCCCAATATTATCTTCTCCTCTGAGGGTTTGGCTTTTTTTTTTTCCTCTTTTTTTTTTGTTTTTTAATTTTTGCTTGTGGCTTCTAATTTTTTTCCTCTTTTTTTGTTTTTTAATTTTTGCTCGTGGCTTCTATTTTTTTTTTTTTTTTGAGAGAAGGATGAGGTGGTGGGGAACGAAAAAAAGAAAAAGAGAAGCCTCCGGGCACGTTTATTTGGGCTTTGCTAATTAGCGAGCGGCTTGCTGATTTCTCTGCTAATAAATTCGCCTTCAAACCTTATTGACCTCCGCCTTGATGTGACAGAGGGGAGCGGGTCGGGACCGCCCCCCTCGTTCCCTGCCGTGTCGCCTCCCCCGCCGGGAACGGGGCCCCGGGAGCTGCCGGGATCCGCTCCCGAGCGGTGGAAAGAGGAACCGGGGCTGGAAATCCCTGGATCCAAACGACGCTGCTTTCTCCTGCTGGGAAAGCTGAGGGCAGCTTCGGTTTTTTTGGTTTGTTTTTTTTTTATTTTTTCCCCCCCGGAGGCTGGTTTTGGCCGCATAAACTCGCTGAAAAGCGGTGAGAATAAGGAAGGAGAGTTGGTATAAATTAGATGCGCGCCCCCCAGCTCCCCCCTCCCGGGCTGGACCGGCCCGGGGCGCTTGGGGAACGGGAGAGGGGGTGCGGGCGGTGCCTGCAGAGGGTCTGGGGGGACGGGGACCACCTCGAGGTGCTTAAAGCAGCAGAGCGACCGCTGAAATGTTGTTTCCAGACCCACCGGGAAGCGTGAGCGAGGAGGTTTGGAGCAGGAGCCGATCCCTTTCGCTCCCCGCTTCTCCGCGTGGGAACTGGGGCTGGAAACAGCCCCTTCCCACCCCTCCCGCTCCCTCTTCGCCCCGGGAAGGAGCAGCCCCGGGGCACCGGCTGCCCCCGAGGCTGGAGGGTCCGAGGGGTCCTCGCAGGAGAAGGATCCGTTTCTCGGTTCAGGGCGAGCGTTCCAGCGGGACACAGCGCCGGGCTCGCCGTCCGGGGCCGTTACCGGCTCTGCTCTTCCAGCACTCAGCGTTCGCCTTTTTTTATTTTATATGTATAAATATATATATTTTTTTTCTTTTTTCCCGTTCGCGTTTCATCCCGTTTTCGCCCCCGCCGGGCTCGGTGCTGAGATGCTGCATTCCTGCGCTCCCTCGGCTCCCGGCCCTGGAAGGGGATGAGAGCGAGCAAACAAACCCACCTGCCGCCGGGAAAACTGGGAAAACCGGGATCTTTTGGCTTTAAACCGCGGGAAACGTCGGCGCCCGCCGGGAAAGAAGCGGCTGTCGGGTCCGCTGAGCGTGGGAGCGGTGGGTAACCGGGGAGCGGTGCGGGGGAGCGGTGGGTAACCGGGAAGCGGGGTTCGCTCCGTCCCGCACCGAGCGGGCGCCCCCCCCGCCCCGTCCCCGCGCTCAGCACCCTGGACAGCGCCCGGTAACCCGCCCCGGTGCTGGGGGGGGACCCGCCGCGTCCTCCCGGGATGGAGCTGGAGGGGGACGGGACGAGGGGGGATCCCGCTGGTCCAGGCGCCGCTCGGCTCGCCTCTCCGACACCCACCGCCCCGGAGAAAGCCCCCCTGTTCCGGGCCAGGCCCTTCTGCCGGAGCGCACCCCTCAGAGGCTTCGTCCCGGCCGTGCGAGTGTCCCCCCCGCTGCCCCGCACCGGCCCGTGTCGCTCCGGTTTGACACCGGGAGCTCACTTGGTGGCCCCGGTCCCGCTCTAGGTGGTTTCTGCGGGGTCCCGGCTGCGTGTTTTGCGGGTGAGCACGGCTCGGGAGGCTCCGGCAGGGAGCTCCTGCTCCTTGCCGACCCAGGGTGAGCTGCTCCCGAGGGATTCGCTTGGCCGCCACTTGAGAAGAGGGTGAGAAGGGACGGGATGCAGGGATGTGCAGCGCCTCTTCCCGCTCCGGAGGCGCCTGGTGGCACCGGGATGCTCAGGGACCCGAATCCGCTCTCCCAGCTGCTGCTGGAAACCAGCGGGCAGCACCGAGCGGTCCCCCCGCTGCCCGGTTCCCCCTCGCTGCCCGGTCCCCCCCGCTGCCCGGTCCCCTCGCTGCCCGGTCCCCCCCGCTGCCCGGTCCCCCCGCTGCCCGGTCCCCTCGCTGCCCGGTTCCCCCCGCTGCCCGGTTCCCCCCCGCTGCCCGGTTCCCCCTCGCTTCCCGGTCCCCCCCGCTGCCCGGTCCCCCCCGCTGCCCGGTCCCCTCGCTTCCCGGTCCCCCCTCGCTGCCCGGTCCCCCCTCGCTGCCCGGTTCCCTCTCGCTGCCCGGTTCCCCCCGCTGCCCGGTTCCCCCTCGCTGCCCGGTTCCCCGCAGCCCCTGACGCCGCATTAATCGTCCCGTTTCTCGAGCGCGGCGGGCGTTTAACCTGCGCTGTTTACTCCCTTTCCAGACTTTTCCTTCCTCCACATTCCCAAACGCCTCTGGGCGAGTGGTCGCCGCCTCCACCCTCCCCGCAGCCCCCCGATAACCCGGCTCAGCCCCGGGCGGGGTGGGCAGAGCGTCCCTGGCCCGGGGGGACGGGGATGGGCGCCCAGTAACCGTTTCAGGCTGGAATGACACGGCTTTCCCCGGTTATTCCCGTCCAGGGCCCGCGGCTCCCGCCGGCCTCCCCGCTGTTCTCTGTGCCCCGGGAGCCCTCGATTGGAAGGGAAGGGGGGACGGGGACCCTCGCCCCGCGGGGGGAGCCCGAGACCCCCCGAACCCTCGGGCTGCGCGGGTCCCTCCAGCCGGGGAGCCGCGTTCAACTCCCTTTCCATATTCATATGCCCTATTTTCCAGCAGCCGCTCCTATCCAGGGAGGCGCAGGGGCGCCGGGCCTCGAAAAGGAGCGGATTTCAAAGGAGAGCGAAGCGGGGGCTGCGGGGCTCCCGGGGCCCCCCGGCTCTGCCCCGGGACCCGCACCGCGCCCTGCGAGGAGAAGTTGTGCGGGGCCGCGGTCGCCTCCCCTCGGCTCCGGGAGCCCGCGGAGGCCGCTTTAATTGCCACATTTTCAAACCGAGGTAATGGTGGGGATGTCTTAGTAATTACCTTAATGAGATAACACCTTTCCTTCCCTCAACCTACTCATTATCGCTCTTCTCGTTCAAATTCCAACTACAAAGAGCCATACTTGTAAAGAAAAAAAAATAAGATGGAGAGGAGCGAGCTCTGAAATTTGTTGGAGGTCTCGTCCCCCCGAAACAAGCCCCTTACGCGGATCCTCAGCGTGCGGTGAGGGAACCGTCCCCATTTCCAGGAGAGGTTGGCTCCAAGTAAACTAAACATCTGGGGTGCTCCTTAATTATTCTTGGCTGGCTTCTTTAGCTTGACCTGTAGGGATGGGAGGGTGTCAAAGTGATGAATTTTAAGATGTTGGGCTGTGAAGACGTGCAGCTGCAAGACTGATGGATTTAGGAAGAGAACGGTAACAAGGTTAGCTGCATGTGAAGTGTGAATTGAGATTTTTGCAAAGAGCCTGTGATTGCAGATGGGCATAATGTTGTACCCTTGCATGAAATCTTGCTATTATTGTATAATGGTCAGACAGAGTGTGAAATGACTTATTACTTTACTTTTATTCTTTAATGAAGTTGGCTAGGGAAGGAGAACTACCAGGAAATCGATAGCGGTGCTGCACGGAAACTGTGTGACAGGTGCTGAGACATTAAATATTTATTTAGCTTTTTGTGCCACATCCTCCTCCTCCCCTCGCCAAGTTTTCAGGATGCAAACAAAAATACAACCAGTGGATCTAGGCAGTGGAGAAGATGCACTGGAGGAGAGAGGGATTTTCTTCGCCGCTGTCGCTTCTTGCAGTAAACCTGAGGCGGGTGTTTCTGGGTGGCAGTGCAGGGCATACATTTGCTGTGTAAATTATTAGAGATCTCTGGATCCAGACGATGAGCGTGGTTTCTAGAGAGGTTTTCAGCCATTCTGTGTGTGCCTCTCTTCTAGAACGTGGTGCAGGCACGCAGTGACCTGTACACTGTTCCCACCCCGTGTAAATTCGAGTGCATGTGGAAATACCTCTTGCTTCCTTTGGTACCAAACACAAGTGTCCGTGAACATGGGCTGTATCGTTCTGAAAACATGCAGGACAACATCTGCCTCAGACTTCTGCACCGCAGAAGAGTTCTAGGGCGAGTGGGCAGCTTAGCCAGCATCCCATCCCTTGCTCCACGTGCAGGCAGGGTAGACACCGATTACTGGAATTCAGGATCCGGTTGTGCAGCCGCACGGTTTTTTATGAATATGCAGCGAGGGAAAGGAACTGGAGCTGCTCCCTCGGGATGCTGCCCTGAAAAGGAGGATTCCCCTGGTGACCAACCTCTGGATGCCACTGCTGAGAACAGTTCCACAAACCCTGGACTCAGTGAGGTGTCTCTCGGAGAGCAGCTTCATCTCCCTTTTTGAACACACACAGCAGAAGCGCAGCTTCTCCTCCTCCTTCCCCTCCAGAAGACGCAGCCTGTGGCTGGGAGAGCGGCACCTCTCCTGCAGTGCCCTCCACAGACTTTGTCCCCAGAGCCAGTGCAACCCTTTGTGAGGCTTTGCCCTACATTTTCTGTGGGCTCTGGTGATGCTACGTTTTAATCCGAGGTCAGAAAGAACAAGTGATGTGAAGCAAGTGTGGGAATAATTGCCTACCTGTTCTGCGTTAGCATACGGTGTAGTGATGGCAGGATTGTGTGAAATGGAGACAGCGTCTGGGGCCTCATCTTTGTCCTTAGAGTAGTCGCTTTTAAAATTCCCACCTCAAAGTCTGAACGAGCACAGTGTTTTGGGCTTGAACCCCATTTCTGGGATCCCCCTCTCCTGTGGGAGATGTTACGCTCAGGTCTGTTGCAAGCAGAGCGCTGACGCGATGCAGCAAAAACGCGTGAGAGGCAAAAACTGGGAGGCACAGGGTGTCCCTCGTGACACAAAAGGGCTTGGAGCAGTTCCCCGAAAGATTTATAGCCCCATGGACTGGCAGTCTTGCTCTAGCTTTAAATACTACTTTTGGTTTTGTTGTGTGAAGGTGTAACAAGAAAGAATCTTAGAAGTTCTTTGGGCTGCCCCGCAAAAGTGATGTTCCAGGGCAGGGCATGAGTGCACAGAAAGGGATGGGACAGCAGACACTGCTCCCCTGAGCGTGGGAAGTGTGCAGCATCCCTCAGACTGGAGCAGTTGGAAAGGAAGGCTGTTAGAAATCCTGCTTTGGGGATTTGCCACTAGGAGTCTGACCGAATACTGTGGATTCAAGTACTGCCACTGTCCCTACATTAAAACAATACCTGTTTGGCTTTGGAAGTTGCTAAATAACACTGGATTAATATTTCATCGGAAGCACAGAGGGGTCTGTTGGAAAAAAGCAGGCGTGTGTGTGTCTGCAACAGAGCCCTGGTACAGGCGCTAACAGCTCCAACCCACATTACTGCACGTAAGCTTAATAGATCAGTGAGGGTTTCTGCCTAAAAGAGAGGGATGCAAGGTAAGCATGCTGGAAACTCTATTTCAATCTACAACAGTCTTTTCTATTTTTTCTCCCTTTCTCCTTCCCTTTTCCCTTTCCCTTTCCTCTCCTTCCCTCTTCACTTTCCCTCTCCTCTCCTTCTCCCTCTCCTCTCCTTCTCCCTCTCCTCTCCTTCTCCCTCTCCTCTCCTTCTCCCTCTTCTCTCATTTTCCCCTCTCTCCTTTTCCCCTCTCTCCTTTTCTCACTCTCCCTTTCCCCTTTCTCTCCTTTCCCCTCTCTCCTTTCCCCTCTCTCCTTTCCCCTCTCTCCTTTCCCCTCTCTCCTTTCCCCTCTCTCCTTTTCCCCTCTCTCCTTTCCTCTCTCTCCCTTTCCCCTTTCTCTCCTTTCCCTTCTCTCCTTTCCCCTCTCTCCTTTCCACTCTTTCCTTTTCCCTCTCTCCTTTCCCCTCTCTCCTTTCCCCTCTCTCCTTTCCCCTCTCTCCTTTCCCCTCTCTCCTTTCCCCTCTCTCCTTTCCCCTCTCTCCTTTCCCCTCTCTCCTTTCCTCTCTTTCTCTTCCCTGAAGCTCACATGGCCGAGCTGTGCCTCTTCCATGGAGACTAAGCTCATTACCGCACCCTCTTCTAAAACACGCTTAAGCTCTCCGGCGTTGGATGTTGCATCCCAAATCTACTGCGGAGCACGGATACCCCAATTAGCACTTACAATGCACTGTTGACATTTCTCCGGGCCAGCCCAACAGGAATAATTAGATGTGATATCTAACACAGTCATATTTTTTTTCTTTTTCCCTGCAGAGGGTACCCTGCAAAATGAAAGTAGCATCTTCTACAAGAGCACTTGGCTAGATTTGGCTCTTCGATGCGGCGTTACGGCTGCGGTGGGACCGTGTCCTCCTGCACGGCCGGGTTCCCGGCCGTGCAGGAGGACACGGTCCCACCGCAGCCGTAACGCCGCATCGAAGAGCAGCAATGGGCTGCGAGGAAGCCTTCTTCCACCACCCAGACCCAAGAAATCTACGGTAGAGCCTCTGTAGGAACCTCTCCTAGGAGCCACAGTGCGTATCGAAGTGCTCGCCCAGCCTAGGGTCATCCCCAATTTGAGATGTTGGCTGCTGGGACTGTGTTATCGGAACCCGCACGCCGGCGAGCCAAAAAGCCGATGGAAAAATAAGTGTCCCAGCCAACAGGGAAGCGCTCTCTGCTGCAATGCAGCACGCTCTCCTCCAACACCGCTAATTACTGCACGCGTTGCAAGCGTTTAAGAGCGTGGAGTGAGCATCCCTGCTTAGAAAGTGCCGCTGCCTTTGGGTTTGTGCCGTTTCTCACTTGCTTCTGTGCAAACTGGAACTTGGGAAGAGCGTGGCAGAGTGAAAAGGATATAAAAATGATAATTTTTCATGTAATAGAGATCACATAGAGCTTTCCTTTGTAGTTCACAGCGTTTCCATTCCAAGATGCTTGGAGAATTAAAGCATACAAATAGAGAAAATCTGCAAAGTGTTGTCAGGTATTATTTATGTATTATTATTTCTGTTGGAAAAGACATGTAAATACAAAGAATTAGAAAACGGAGCTACTAAAATAAATTATAATGGAACCCACAATAAATCTAACATGAGAATAAAAGTATAATGAGAACACATTTTCCTCAGCATAAATACAAATCCCGTCTGCTTGCTAAAGCCCTATTAATTGGATACTTTACTACAGGAATAAATCTTTAAATGTGTAAAAAAATCTTTCAGCTCTGTGATGAAATATAAATATCACTCGATTTATTAAAGAAAAAAATCCTGCTAAACGACTACTTCTCTTCCATACTAATTTATGCTTATGCTACATCTGAAAGAACTCACTCTGACGTGAGTCTCAGCTAAACGAAGGGAGCTGTAATAGGGGAAGGTTTAATGTGCATCACGAGATGTTGCTTAGATCAGGCACGACAGGTTTCAATGAAGTTTTATATTATAAAATAGAGGAAAGGTGATAGTCTCTTAAGAGACGTAATGCTTATCCCATGAGTGATATAATAGTTCATAATTCACCAGAGAACAAGGCTCAAGTGAGTCATATATATTTTATGGCACAATTGGGATTAATACGGTACTTGTGAGAGGCATGTGTAACTTATGCTATTCATATGGAAAGAAGGTTTGAAATTCACCCTCTTCCCCTACCCTTTGGCATCAGCCTACAAGAGACAGACTTAAAAAAGATGAGGGAGGACATCAGGTGAAATGCAGACAAGATGCTGAGGTGCCGCTACATCATTGCCGCTGGCTGGGAGCTGTGTGGTGCTGGCACGGCAATCGGAGAAGCTCGTTTTCTAACGACGGCTGCCCAGAGCCCCGAGGAAGAGGTTGGTCCTGAGTGGGTGCACTGTAGGGTGCTTTTCATTGGCTGAGCAAGGTAGGAACACAGGAGATGCTGATTTCAGTCTCTGCTTGCAGCCGCTCTGGTGGAGTTCAGCTGCCCCAAATTCTTCCTGCGACATTGCCTGTCATGTTTGGGGTGTGTATTCCTTTTCTACCCCCCACAAACTGGGGGTTTAAAGACAATAGATCTGATGTTGAAGTCTTATCGTGGGGAAATTCCGTGTTTCACTCTGGTGAAGCCTTATTGTATTCTTTTAGATGGTTTCCTGAGATGGGATTCAGAGCAGAAATTTAACACGTGAAATAGTTCTCTTCCTAAGGAAAAATGCCTCCTGAATGGTGTCTGAAGAGTGGAGATGGCTTTATGCGTGTCATCAGCAAGATTATCAGGAAGACCAAAAGCTGCTGTAGGTCTGGAGGGGGTTTATGGCAGCTTGGGGAGTCTCCTTGCATGGGCTGGGGATTGCTGGTGGAGGCCAAGGTGTCATTGGGAACTGAGCTTCCTGAGCCCCTGAGCGCTCTTACCATTTCCAACAGGATCTTACTCGTGCTTCTTCCATGTCAAGAGCCATTGCTGGTCACAAATCTCATCCACCAGGTCTTGAGATAAACTAGCCTGGCACAAGGGGTTTGCAGGCAAAACCAGTTTTGTCCTCTCCGTTCGTGAAGAGGTGTACTTGGGGTAGCAGGAGATAACGAAAACATGGAGCACCTAAGTGCTGGAAGGAAGGATGTCGTCTGGGGCAGCTTTGCTGAGATGCATCGGGAGGTTTGGCTGGGGAAGGATTTGCTCTTGGTCAAGGAGCTCTGGTCTAGCTGGGAGATCAACCAGGGTCGCAGAGCAGACTGTGCCAAATCATCTGAAACAGGGGTCACTGCTGCCTCCAGGGATCCACCCCCCCCCGTGCAGGGCTCCTTATTTGGGGTTTCATGTTGTCTAGGTCTGTGTCCTGTGCTTTCAAGCTCCTGGTTACCCGTACCCAGCAGTGTCCCCGTCACGGGTTGGAGCGTGCAAGAGTGTCCGAGGCAGCCCAGGAGCTCTTGCCCTCCCTGGGGCTGGAGGTGCGGTTGGGACCAGTGCTGGGGAGGGCTGGAAATCAGCAGCAGCACCTCTGGGACATGAGAAAGCTGGTGAGGGCTGGCAGAGGGGACCTGAGCCTCCTCCACTGCCTTCTCTTTGGGTTTATTTTCCTCTTCCTCATGTAATAAAGGGCTTGAGATTGAGCCCAGGCTCCCCAGGACTGCTCCTTACAGTTTTTTTGTTCCGTAGAGACCACAGCAGCATCTGCAGTGCTTGGGTGGAAGGTGTTGTCTGCCTCGTTACAAAGACCTCTGTGAAGGAGCAGCTCCTGCTTCCCACCCCTCTGGAGAGGAGCCCAGGCACCCAAAAAGTCAGGCTCACCCTCGGCACAGCAGGCTTTCCCCTGGCTCTTGAGACGAGCAGCTTGCACAGATGTAGAGATCAGAGAGATCAATAGTTAAATCTACTGCTTTTTGATGGGGGGTCCAAAGGTCTCATTGCCTTTTTTATTGCTCTCAGTTTTACATAAAATACCTGACTTCCCCATATAAGTATTGGCATCTCTCAGGCATCTCTTTCTTTGCGAGCTCTCCTGGCAAAGCACAGGGAGTTTGTAAGCTTTTTTAAACTAGCCTGGAGGGGCTGATTCACTGCAACTGGAATCTCTGGTGAGCAGCTCGCAGCAGCTCCTGAAAGGAACTTAAAAATATCTCCTTCATGATCTTGCACACAAATAATGGCAAATAATATTTTGTGGGCTATCTTTGTTGGAGCTGCTGGTGCTGGAGATGTATCTTTTGTTGGAAACAGCTACTCCAGGTATAATAATGATATGCTTAAATGATACGTAACGACCATTTCCCGAGGACTCTTAGCAGAAAGCATTTCGTACCACATGGTTGTTTTATTGTGCACGTTGCTTGTGATTGTTACAAACCCTTGCCAATGAATGACAAATTTACATACACATCATGTCAGCCGGCAATATTTTGCAGCCTTAATTGCTTTAGCTTCAGGCATTCTGTGTCAAAATAGAGTGTTTTACGTCCTGCAAGTTGCTCTGTTTCTTTGCAACAGTTAAATTATTCTGTAATTTGCCTGTTTTCCTTCTAATGCATTGTCCATTAAGTCATTTAATAATTTATAGTATAAAATGCATGATGCAACCTTAAACAGCATTTAAAACTGTTCCTGAGGTGTTCCAGTCGTTACGACAGAAAGGATGGAAATCTTAAAACGCATTTGTTTAGAACATTTTTCTAATAGCTTTTTGCCTGCTGGAAGGACAACTCCATCTGTATTTATCTGGCTGGGTTTGGCTGGCAAAGTCCAAGGCTGCGGTTCCTGAGCCGAGCAGCCAGCGTGAGAGGAGCCGTGGAGGGATGAGGTGCCAGCAGACCCTGCCGGCGTGGGAGCTTCCATACGCTCCCAGTTCCTGCCTGGTGTGGAACAGCCCCTGTGGCAGCAACGTGTGAGTAAAGTCTGTAAAGCCGGGTTTCCACGTGCTGCAGAAGGACTTTCATGCTTGCCACTGAGCTCCCAGAGAGAAAAGAGACAACCAGGAGCTGTAATTAAAGCTGGAATGACAAAGCGCCCTCCATCCCTCCACTTCTGCCCTTTCACTGCTCTGATCTGCTGGGTATTCAAGGGCTTTATGCTAGAGCCAAAATTGGTGTCCAAACCACGTGGCCAAACAAAAATAATACAAATACAGAGTATTCTGCTGGACAAAGTTTGGTCTGGAGATGGTTGCTCTGCCTGGTGCTTGGGTTGGGTGGCCCACAAGCTCCTTTTGGGTGGTTCCTTTCAGAGAAGCTCTCAGGTCAGGCAGCTCTTAGCAGTTTATAGAATCATAGAATGGGCCGGGTTGGAAGGGAGACACATCCCACTGGATCAGGCTGCTCAAAGCCTCATCCAGCCTGGCCTTCCCTCTCGTGTGGTAGGGATGGAGGAGCACGATGTGATTCCCAGGTGGATAACCAGGAAGGTTGGCAGGTTGAAGGCGGTTTAACTAAACTCTTGGGGCATTTTCTAGCAGAAAAGGAAAGTCTTCCTAGGCCTAGAGAAGATAAGGTCATCCAGTGCTCAGACACTGAGGAGAGCTCATCAGGACTTATTTAGCATATTTGCATATGCAGTCAGTGATGCAGACACATCTCCTTCTCTTGGGTTGAGGAAAATGTATGATCCCTTTCCCCATGCACTCTGTGGGGGGAAATCATTCTGACAGAGAAGGTTTTTAGCTGCATGAAGGTCCCTCGCAGGGTTCCTGGCTGCACTGCTGCAAATGGTTGGACTCGACAATCCGGTGGGTCTCTTCCAACCTTCATATCACAGCTCAAGGGCTTCAAGAGTTACAAGGCTTTGCTACAGCAGTGCTTGTACCAGCTCATGAGCAGCATGTCCATTTCTTCTACTGTTCCCTCTCGGTAATCTTTTCTGTCCCAGTGTTCTCTCCTGATACATCAGTTTTCTTAAGCAAAACCCAGACATTGTGAAACCAGAAGTATGAGGGACACACAATAACCACCTGTGAACTGCAGATGCTCATGTTTTCAGGTACAATATCTTTGCCAAAAATGACTTTGAAGGGAGGAGTTCAAGTTCAGTGAGGTGGTGTTGGCAGAAGTGACGTGGTAGGGTTCTCCCCTCAGCTCTGCACATCCCCTTGAGTCTGGGGGCGAGGGTGGCCACCCAGATGATTTCTCACCTGGGACATGGGGGTGGCCGCATTTCATACACAACACAGTGACGGGGAAGAGAAGAAGCAGAGCTGTTGTCTTCCATTATCTACCACATGTTGGTGGCACCCCCCCCTTTTTCTCCAGCAGCTGTTGTCCTGTTGGGAAGCAGATTCACACCCTTGTGAGAGATTGTGAGTGTTGATTGCCAGAAAATAAACAGCAGGTAGGGCAATGCCCTGTCTGCAGTGTGCAGGGCCGGCTTTTCTGGATTGACTTCCACCACAGGGCTGAAAGGCCAGTGCAAGCAGGAGCCCAGACATGCTCCGTGGTGAGTGTTTGAGATTCCCGGTTTGTCTCTGTATGTTTAATGGGAGATGAACAGACATTACAACTTTACCTGGCCGCTGCGTGTTCTTTCTAGTGGCTTTGTGCTCTACACTTAATGTTTCAGCTAGAGACTGTTCCGTGTTGGCTGCTTCTGGTTTCTGTGACCAGCAACATGACCAGGGGTGTCTGAGCAAGAGGTACTGCTGGCTGGCTGGCTGGCTGGTGTGCTCTCCTCTCTCTTCAGATCATGCTTCTCCTGGTGGTTTTTGTCTCTGTGCCTCGAGAGATGCCTGTGCTTACTCCATCCCTGTGAGATCTGGACGCTGATTTGGTGTTTGATTCAACTTACAAACTTCCCCAAGGCCAGGAAGCTGTGGAGCCACAAAGGTATAAACTTGGCTTAACAATTCCTAATGAGAAATCCCTGATGGGAGGCGCTTTGCACAATTAAGGCTGCACACCTCATTTGCTAAGGGAGCGGAAGGGGAAATTTGCTGATTTGCTAGCAAGGCTCTTGATTCCTGTTTTCACATTTCGGTTTCCGTCTTTCCCACCCCTGAAGTTCCCAATTTGGCTTGAATACATTTTGAATTATAACAAATACCCTGATACTCACACCCCATGAATGAGGGCAGAAGGCAGGGGGCAACTCCTGGCTATGTTCCTGCGCCGAATTTAATTTTTCATTGATAATTAGACTCTCAAAGCCACCTGATATTTTTGACCAGCGGGAAACAAAGGCACACTGATTGACTCCAGGGATAGATGCAAGCAGCCCCCACTGTGCTCACGCAGAGGCTTCACAAAGACTCAAAACAAGAGCTGTGGCAAATTGGCTCATCCTGCAAGTTTCGACTGGCCCATTGTGTACAAGTAGTAAATTGAGAGCTGATATTTCTGAGAATTATTTATTAGCGGAGCCCGGTGTCTCACTCCCCTCGTAGTTATCCTTTGCAAACAGCTTTTTACCAGTTTGGATGAACAATCTGCAACGCTTCATTATTTTTCTTTTATTCGGGTAATTATTAGGAGGCAGCCGAGCTCTGTCCAGACCGGCCGTGGATTGAATCCGTACCCAGCTGGGCTGATGCCTTAACAGTTAGGCACGATGTGTTTAATTGTATAAAAAGATAATGGGATGCATTTGCAGGAATTTATTGTAAAGCAAACAATAAAAGAATATTATTTGTAGATTCATTTCTGGTGTTTTTTTGTGTTGTTAAGATTCTAAATAAAGGTGTCATGGTGACAGTTTCTAGTGGAGTGACCAGTTGTAAGCATTTAGTACAAAAAAGGTGTGAAAATACTAGGCTGAGACCAGTTAGCAGAAACCAGAGTGCTACATGCCGAGACCTGTAGTGTTAAACCAAAACTCAGTGAGGCGTGGATGGAGATTGGTAACTTTTATTGTTTGATTTTTCTTTCTTCCCTCCTTCCTTCTCCTTCTCCTTCTCCTTCTCCTTCTCCTTCTCCTTCTCCTTCTCCTTCTCCTTCTCCTTCTCCTTCTCCTTCTCCTTCTCCTTCTCCTTCTCCTTCTCCTTCTCCTTCTCCTTCTCCTTCTTTCTTTCTCTACTTCTCTCTTTCTCTCTTTCAATAAAGCCACCAGGATGAGGCACAGGAAGATAAAACGATGGCTGTTTCATTAGCTGTATTTTCTTCAGCAGCACTTCTCCTAGGTAAGTTGAAACCAGAGCATCACTGCTGCTACTTGGATCACAAAGAACAGGAATAAAAAAAGGTCCTTGCCGACATTGCAGCAAGTCTGCATGAAGAGGAACCCAAAAATGAATCTTTCACAACAAGATTCCCTCAATAGCAAATAACACCTGTGTTGGTGAGGCTGGGCTTGTTGGAAACAGGGTTTGGAATGAGAATGCAGGTGTCCTGGGGTACGTTCTGGATGAGTTCATAGAGATGAGGAGATCATTGGTGTTGAGCAGCCTCTTGCAGAACACAGTTGCTTCCTTCCCCAAGAACAATCTTAGCGGTGGAGTACTAAGGCACTCAGAGGGTCTTCTCTGGGTGAGAGACGCTGAGTGAGCTTTTCGTCTTGTGTCCATTGGAGCTGGAGGTGGGGGACAGGACTAGAGCAGAAAGCAGAGGACCTGCAAAGCCTGCTCTTACTAATCCCAGGACAAGGTAGGCAATGGTCAAACATGCGGCCCTGACAGAGGCCATGGAAACTATGTCCACCCAAGGGTGATATTCCTGTCCTTGCCCCATCAGTGTGCTTGGAAGTCAAGCACGGATAATTCCTTCTCCAGGGTTCTTGGAACACAAAGGCCCTCTTTGGAGAGAACGAGGAGGTCTGTGCTGGCCCCTTTTCCATGTGCTGGCATGTGCCCAGTCCCACTGACAGGAGGAGGCAGAGCTGGGGCACCCCCAGCACATCCCCCCGCTGTGCAGGCACCCCAGAGCTTGGCACGCACCTCGCTGTGCTTCCCATCTTGGAGAGACTTGGATATCTGGAGTGACATCCTCACTTGGTTGAAAATTTGTGGCTGCTAATGAAAAACATTCCCGGCTCCGGCTCCGCGTCTTCAAAATGTGGAAGTATTTCTCTTATCTTCCAGGCTGCCACTTTAGCAGCAGGTCACCTGGAGTTTTCCCCTGTCATTTCCCCAGGGAGCCGAAACAAACTCTTACTGGATCACTGTGGAGCTGGCAAGAGGCACAGACTGGACAATACCAGCTCCTGAGGATGGGGTGGCCAAACTGGGGACCAGCTAAGGGTTTGTGGTGTTCAGGCTGGTGGGAGCGAGTGCTCACTACAGGTGTGTCGCTGCTCCTCTGCAACCAGAAGGTAAAATTAGGCTGTTCTTATGGACATGTCACATGTCACACAGTCAGCTCCGTGCAAGCACTGCACGAGGCTCAGAATCACACAGTGTGATTCTGAGCCTCGTGCAGTGCTTGCACGGAGCTGACTGTGTGACATGTGACAGCGAGACCACACAGGTACCGCAACTGCTGTCCCCCAGCAGCATCACTGTACCCCTTCGGCCTTTACAAAACAACACGCTTAGGGGAACTAAAGCTGCTGTCTTGGGTGATGAGAAATTCTTTAACAGCCTTGATTTTGAATACATTTGAACATGTTGCCTACAAGATGTAGACAGAAATGAGCTGTGCATTTAGCTGCAGCGGGTGTGTGTTCCATTGGTGTCACTCAAGTAAAGTGAAGCTCGGTGAGCTATAAATGCATCTATTTAATAGTGAAAAAGAAATACCTCATCCTCATTCTCCCAAGTGGCCTCTTCTCCCAAGTGACAGGGGACAGGACGAGAGGGAATGGCCTCAAGCTCCGCCAGGGGAGATTTAGGCTTGAGATTAGGAAAAAGTTCTTCATGGAGAGGGTGGTTAGGCATTGGAACAGTCTGCCAAGGGAGGTGGTTGAGTCACTGTCCCTGGAGGTGTTTTAAGGTGAGGGTGGATGAGGTACTTAGGAGCATGATTTAGGGATTGGTGGGAATGGTTGGACTCGACGATCCAGTGGGTCTCTTCCAACCTGGTCATTCTGTGATTCTGTGTTTCTGTGATTCATTGGTTTTACAGTCCCATGATTTCTTTGTACTGGGGTTAAGCCAGATCCTAGGCAGGCTGAGGCGTTCTCAGCCCCTGGAGGCGCTCGGCTCTGCTGAGGGAAGCCATCCTGCTGCGCAAAGAGAGCCTGGTCTATCCCTAACAAATCCCTCGGCTGGATCTGCCGCGTGCCCTCTCTGTGACGTCCCATCCGTGCTCGTTTCTCACAGGCAGCATTTGGGAAATCCACAAGGAGCAAAGCCTTTCTGCGGCTGCGGGCCTGCCAAGCCCTTACACACTTGGTCGGGTACCCATAATCTGTGCTTTCTAACAGTCAGACACTGATTTGTTGGTTCTAGTAAAATAACAGCCAAATTATTCCCACCAAATGAACTCCAGTGGGATGGATTTGACTCCACACCTGGGACGTACCTGGCTTAACCTGCGCTGGGCATTGCTATGATCCTTCTCCAGTACACGGAATTGTGGATCCATAATCTTCCTCCTAGTCTGGCCTCTGTTTCTACTAAAGAAAGGAATTAGGTCTACATAGGGCTTAGATCAGTTCGAAGAACCCGTGCAGAGGTTAATTCTTTAAGGACAATTAATGGCAAAATATACTGGGCATATGGGCCACAACTATGCCGTTTGCTGAATATATTCAACCTCCTTGGAGTGGAAAGCTGCCCTGATTTGACAGGGTAAAGGAATAACATAGAAATGGAAGGACAGTTGTGGTCCAGTTGTCAGAGAGACTCAAAATTAATGCTGAATATTTGAATTGGAGCGAGGTGGAATATCTCAGGCACATAATCTGCTCATTAAAAATGCCGCTCTCCGATGGCTGAAACAGAAACCTTCAGACAGTTTCAGACGGACAAAACCAGACAGAATGAGATGATAAAACAGCTTTCAGATTTTTTTTAAAAGTTAAAAGTTCTGATTTTTCAAACCCAAGGGTCCTGGTTTGACACCTAAGGTGGCTAAAGACACCTGAGCCAGCCCTAAGCTCAACATATTGTTTATTTCTCCTGGTTATGAAACCCAAACACCTTCCTCCCTTGTCAGCTCAAAATGAAAGGTGATTTTTCCAGTTCAGCCAATGAACCGCGGATTCAATTATTTGCATACCACCGGTTGTAAGACATTCTAATATTTATCTTCCTGCTGCTGCTAGAGACGCAAGAATCATCTGCTGCTCTGGTAGGGAAAGGGAATGTAAAAAACCTGAACATGTAGGTCCATTATTTCCGTCTCACAGTAATTATGCAGCGTGTTAAACAACGTACACTTCCATCTCCTGCAAAGCCGTTACCTGGAAATACTCAATTACCATAATACCTAGCTGGTTCGACATACGGCACCTCTGTGATTATGCAGAGGGGTGGGAGGACTTTATGTATAAAATTATTCTTGAGAAGAAGAAGAGGGGGAGGATGGGGGGGAAAGCAACCCTGAAGTAAAGAGCTAAGCCAGCACATTATCTAATTCTCAATGTAAAATAATGCAGGAGTGCGGAAGATGAACATCTGATTTGTCACATCTGATACGCTAATGTTTTATCCAAAAGGAAGAACACATTGTAACGTGCTCATTCATCTGCATAAACACCACCTGGCCCTTTGCAGGCACCTACTCGAGTAACAAAAGTTAATGGCAGCCCATTTGTAGCCGTTTCACTGGTAGAGATGGAAAGGGTTGGGTTTTTTCCTTTTTAAAGTAACACATTTACACGAGTGTCTGTTGAGGAACAGCTTCCCTCGCAGCGCTCGCTGCCCAAGCCTCGTTGCCAGTGACTGCGAATTAAAGCAACTCTAAAGCAATGTTGAAAATAGAGTTTAAAGCCTGCACTGAGCATGCTCGCACCCTCACGCACACATACACGCACAAAATGCACATCTAAACACACACGGATTTTAACCCTGACCATCCACCGCCGAGAATTCACACCAGAGCGCTGCGATGCAAATCTGTATTTACCCAAAAGTGCTGCTCTGGTTGTGCTCTAAGCAGCAGCCGGAGATGGCTGCTAATGTATGGCTGGGGATGAAACAGATTTGTTGCTCGTTATTTTTTCTAACGGGAGCATCGTGGTGGCACGCTTCACTAAACACGCCTTTGTGCTACATTACACAGATGTGTGTATCATCGCTTCGCTTTCAGACCAAAATAAAACCTGGGCTCTCGATTCACTGAAATGCTGCGTACCAGCTCCACCGCCTTCGCAGCAAATTTAGGCAGGAAGGTGTGAAAACCAAAATTATGCAGATATGGAAAGGTGGGGTTTTTTTGGTTTTGGTTTTTTTTTTTTCCCTTGTTAAGTGCCTGGGTCTGGCTGAGCTTCAGTGGCACCAGGACTAGGAGAATTCCAAGTAGGACCTGGGCTGGAGTCCTCAGCACAGGGAGGACATGGAGCTGTTGGAGTGAGTCCAGAGGAGGCAACGGAGATGATCCGAGGGTTGGAGAACCTCCTATATAAGGACATGCTGGGGGTGTGGAGGCTGGAGAAGAGAAGGCTCTGGGGTGACCTTAGAGCAGCTTCCAGGACTGAAAGGGGCTCCAGGAAAACTGGGGAGGGGCTCCTGATCAGGGAGGGGAGGAATATGACAAGGAGGAATGGTTTTCAGCTGCAAGAGGGGAGATTGAGATGAGATCTGAGGGAGATATATTCTTCTGTGAGGGTGGGGAGGCCCTGGCCCAGGCTGCCCACAGCAGGGAGGAGGGGTTCGAGGCCGGGTTGGATGGGGCTTGGAACTCCCTGACTTATTAGAAGGTGTCTGGAACCAGATGGGCTTTAAAGTCCCTTCTAAACCAAACATTCTGTGATTCTATCATTGCCAGCACTGTCTCCTCTGCCTCTGTGCGCACTCTCCCGACGGGCTCCTCAGCTGAAGGAGCCCCTTCCCCAGCTCCAGGGTGCTGCTGGAGCTCTTCGGTGGTGGTGGTTGTTTCCAGGCATGCGGTGGGATGACACAGAGGGGACTGGCTACACCTCCTGGCCAGGTCTGGGGGGAGGAAGGCTGAAGCCTGGTGGACAGGTTGGCCTGAGGTGGCAGGTCTGGGGGGAGGAAGGCTGAAGGTCCTGGCGACCACTAGCTCATTCTTTGGACTTCAGGTGTCTGGAGAAAGACCTTTGCTGGTCTGTTATTGGGCATCCATGTGTTTCCCCAGGTGCTAAGCTAGAGGCTTTGGAGAAGACTGGGAAAGAGACTCAGAGAGCTGGACCTGCCCAGCTCTCACAGGGGGGGCTGGAGCGCAGTCAGGGGAGGACCCTGAAACCAAGGCAGGCTCACACCAGGGCCCAGGGCACACCAAGAGTCCTTACTGCTCCTGATCAGCTCCTCTGGTGTCCCCATCGCAGCTCTCGTCACGAGGACGGTGTCACGCAGAGCTCCCTGCCTGTGCCTGCATCACCCACTGGCCGAGCTGCAGGAGCAGAATATCCAGCATGAAGCCCCAAGGGTTAAACAGTAAGGGTTGCCCAAGGTGCCTTGGGTGAGCCAGGTGGGAGCTGTTAGCAATTAAAGAAGGCGAAGGAGCTCAGGAATGGGCCTGCCCCTCCCTTGCTGCCTCAGGGATCCTGGTGCCTGTGCAGGACAGAGATGAACCATCGCCAACTGGCCTCCAGGTAAGATTGTACAGTCTCCACCTGTGGATAACTTCAGAAAGCTGTGGAGGAAGGGGAGGTGTTGGTGATCCTCTTCTGGGTGGGGTTTTCAAGGTAACGGCTCTCTAGCACCTCCCTTGTGTTTGTGGGAGAAGCCGTCTGCTGCTGCCCCGGCTCTGGATTAACTGCTGCCTCGTGTTTGCCGTTGGTGCTGCCCCAAGCAGGGCTCTTCATTCAGAGTTCTTTTTGAGGTTGGCACGTGAATATCTAAAAAGACCCTGCAAGTATCGGTGCAGGCTGCCCACGGGACTGTGGGGTCTGCACAGAGCAAGATAGTGTAGAAGGAGAGAGGGAATAAGGCAAAAGAAGCAGGCTCAAGCCTGACACCAGGGGCTTTGACTCCATTCACCACAAATCTGCTGGGTATAACTGCCCTCCCTGTAGTCACATGAGAAAGCCAAGCTTGCTCTCTCACCTACCCTCTCAGCTCTTTTCCTGATGCTCTCAGAGCATCTTTAGTCCGTCAAGTCTCTCTCCACAGCCACTGGTCTAACTTTGAGTCATGAGTGGATATTCATCCTGGTGACTCAGGGCCCTGTTGCCAGAGCTGCTCCTGGGGTGTGTTCTCTGATGAGATTGGGAGTTCCTAAATCCACAAAACTCTGACTAAAGATAGGACATTTGGTTTGTGGTAGAAATCCAGCAACTGTTTTTAAAGAACCCCAGAACAAAATACCTGAGTCTGTACATTCCTGTCCCTGTGTTTTCTTTTCTGTCCAGTAATTCTCTGAATTTATGAGTATTGTGGTCTGTGTGTGTCCATGGCAATTTGGATCTCGGTCAGCATCCTTGCTACACTCAACCCGAGAGATCCCAAAGGAGTTGATGCTATTTTAACTAATTTTCCTCAATCGGCTGCTCTTTGGTGCTTTCTGAGCGTCCGTGGGCTCTCAGTCCCACACGGGTGCCCCGCGTGTGGCAGAGGCGACGCTGCCATCGCAGCTCTCCCTGTAGAGCTGGGTGGAAAGGAAGGCTGTTGCTCAAAGTGCCGTTGTCCCCGTGCAGAGGGGCAGAAACAGAGTCCCAAGTACATCACAGCAACGTGTATATTTGAAATAAAAGACTCCCTGTCAGCCCAGTCTGCTGAAGAAAGGAGAATGTCAAGAGAATACTTATCTTTTTTTTGCCTGCGAGGGAAAACAGATCTGAGATCAATGGCAGTCCTCAAAGGGAAGTTGAGAGGGTCCCTTTAAGAGTAATCAATGTTCTGTTTTTTTCCAAGGGGAAAATAGTTTTCTATTTGGTTTATTCTTTTTTTTTCCGAAGCAATGCCGTTAGCGCTTTCATCACTTTATTGTTAATGTTCTTATCTATCAGTAATTATTATTCTATTGAAACAATGTCTCTGCAGCGCTTTGCAGAGGAGCCACAGAGCTCCTGCCCCAGAAAGTCACCTTGCCTGTCGAGAGCAAGAGGGGTGCTGGGGAGAGGGCAGGGGTGCCAGGGGCTCACCCGGTGGAGCAGGGGAGGGAGAGGGTCTGTAATGAGGGTTGTTCCTTCCTCTGGACACAGGAGGGGGACTCTGGCGTGGTGGCAACACCTTCGGGCACTTGCAGGCACAGGCAGTTTGCCTCGAAGACCCAACCAAGCTTGGGAGAAAGAAAGTGGAGGTTAGAGTCTTGATCTAGGGAGGAAGATGTCCCTGCCCGCAGCAGAGGGTTGGAACCGGGTGGGCTTGAAGACCCCTTCCAACCCAAACAACTCTATGGGTCTATTCAATGATTAAGAGAGGCTTCATCCAGCAGTCCCTCTGCTGGCTTTGCCTCCATCAAGGTTTTCAAACAAATACATCTTTAAGCACCAGATAGCTGAGGCCTTCAAAGCACATCAGGTTCTCTGTGTCCTATGTGTCACCCACATAGCTTTGAAATCTCCAAGCTGGTGCTGTCACTAAAAATGAGGTTTAACTTACATTTCCTGAGAGCCTCAGCAAAACCTGCGAGGTGCAGTTCCTTCCAGAGAGCCTGGCACTGGTGATGTGCCTCCCTCTCTGCAGATCCCAGGCTGTGTGCCACCAAGGCACCCTTCCGTCTCTCCTCTCCTCTCCTCATTATCCATGTACAATTTAGCATTTTGGGCTGGGACCTAACCCTGTTCCCCAGCTTTGCAGCTGTAGTCTGGGACTTGTGACCGTGGTAAGAGCACAGCCCAGCTTTCACCTTCCCTGGAGGGGTTTAAGGCATGGGTGGACGAGGTGTTAAGGGACATGGTTTAGTGTTTGATAGGAATGGTTGGACTCAATGATCCGGTGGGTCTCTTCCAACCTGGTTATTCTATGATTCTATCACCAGAGCCGTGCAGGGATAGTGGAGGTGTGAGCAGGAGCCTGGTGCAGCTGCAGTAGTGGCTAAATAAACTTAGAGCCTCACCTAGGATGAAGGAGCGTCATTTGTGCGCATTCATGCATGCGGGCATGGACACACGCTTGCGCACTGGGCTTTACAGAACATCATCTCAGTTTACTGCTCTATGCTAATGAGTAGGCTACGTCCAAAAAGCGTGTGACTCCATTCTGCAGAAGTGTTGCCCAAGTTAGCATGAAAAGTTATTGCTTTTTCAAAGCTGATGGTGTTTCTAACAGTTATGTGAGCCTGGCTCTACTGATGCTGTCCCTTGCATAGGTGTAAAATTGAAACAATCCAACCCATGGCATTAGATCAGAATCCAGCTCGCTGATTCCCTCATTAGAACTTACATGATAAGGAACGTAAATGTCGTATGTGGGGGTGAAGCCCAGAGCCGAGCACTTTCCCTGTCCTGCTCCTCGGAGGTGAAACAGAAGGGATTCACTAGTGGCTCCACAGCCCCATAATGAAAATAGACTATTATGCACAGCCAGTCATATGTGCTGCTTCTCTTCTGGGTTTAAGTGGGTTAAATAAGGTGTTATTTACAAGGAAATAATGTTTTTGAAATTACTGGAACTTAGAGGAAGCTCTTCCTTTACAGCCCCGAGTGTGAGCTCGCCATCAAGAACTGCTGATGGCTTGTTATGTTTTGGCTGGTATAACTGCTGTCTTTTTGGAACAAAGGAGCAATTAGAAATCATTTGTTATAAAAGCCTCTTCCCTTCTGTTATAAGAGCCTTTGTCTTTTGCTGACCCTTTTGAAAGTTGCAGTTTTGAAAAAAAAACCTTGAGAGAAGGAGGCTTTCTCGTCTTTAATCTAAGAGCAAAGTAAGAGCCTAAGTAACTGTCTCTGGTCCCACTTTAATCAAGTTAATGCAGCCTGCGAGACTACAGGCTTTGCTGTAGTCTCTTTGTACAAAGAGACACTCAGATGTAAGCTCCTGAGTGGATACTTTCACAGGGCATTCGACTCAAACCCAGCTCTATGAGCTAAGAGATCAGGTCCAAGAGGAGTCAATGACACGCTGTAGCGGGGATTGATGGGGCTGGAAGGATGCAGGGGTGTTGGGGTGGAGAGGTGTAGAGGCAAAAGCCAGCTGGGCCCTCTCGCCAGCATAATTTCCTTTATAAGGTGCTTGTGAAAAAGAAGTGCACTGTGATGGACCTTTGTTTAGTTCAAAGGTTTTTACCTCTTTATTCTAAAGCCCCATTGTGAATTCACAGGGCTTAAAATATGTATCACTGTCCCTTTCATTTCATCCTTCTGAAAGAAATCAAAGGCAAATAAAAAAAATGTTTTTTCCAATGAGCCTGGGCTGTTTGAAATGGTTTGCTGTTTGTACATGTGGCCTCTCCGTACTGCACAATCAGGAGAAGCTTTTTGAGTGCTGTGTACAACTTGGGTAAGCGTTAGACTTTTCCCCTCCCTCTTTTCATTTCTTAAGAAAAAAAGGAGTTGCAGGTAACGTCTAGACAAGCAGGGAGCGTTTCTGCTCTGTGCCCCATAGAGAAGCTTGACAATGTGTTTTAAAAGAAAAATCGATAAAACTTTCCACACTCTTTTTTTTTTTTTTGCCTGTAAAATTAGTGGATGTGGGTTTAACAATTCTTTAGTGACTGCAATCCTCTGCCTTCTTTTTTTCATCAACTCTTACTGTATAGAACAACACAATTTACACATAAATATATCTTTCTGCTTTCCAGAGTCTTAGCATAGGCAGGAGAAATGACAAATAGGACGGACTGCATGATAAAAACCCACAGGGTTCATTTTTACTTGTTTCCACACATAATAAATACACGAGCACAGCCGTGTTACCCCACATCATATGCAAAGGGATTTTGTCATGAGTGTTACTAATTGTTTGAGGATACTTGCTTTGCTGCTGTTGGCGTATTTTTCATCTCTAAAGAGGAGAGAATCGCCCGCTTCCTCTGTTTGCAGGGCACTCGGTGCTCTCTGCTGACATATGATGTGTAGTTTAAATTCTATCTTTTATCCGCTCCGTACATGTGAAGCTGAGTCTCGGTGATTGACAGTCTTCATGAAAAAAACTCAATGATCTGGTTTCACTGTGAAGACGGAATAATCTGTTAACAGAGCAAAAATATTGGTGACACCGCGGTGTTTCCAAAGGAAATATTTTGTGCATCATCCTGGGATGTGAATCAAAAAAATCGTGACAGGTGAATGAAAAGAAGAAAATTAAGATATAGCTACAAACAAAAGCAGCATTAATAATTCAGGTAAATAAACTTCAGTGTGTGGAGAGGAAGCATGCTGTCAAGGTGATGGAGAATGTTTCCTGAAGTACAGCACAGCCAGGCAGCAGGAAAATATCTGGTGGTTTAATGTTTTACATTTCCACCAGGGCTTTTTAGATCCCTAATCTCTCCCTAAAACACCCTCCCCTTGTTACATTTCTCCAGGTAATATTATTTAGCTTGATTTATAGGCTAGACCCAGTTAAATGAGTTTGGGTTTTAGTACTGTTTGTCTTTCAATGGCAGCTGGTGGCAGGTCTTGCTCTGGCATCTCTATTGCTGCTGCCTCGTGGAGCACATGCCCTTGGAAACCAAACCTGGGGTAGCAGAATATGTTAATAACAGCTCTGCCTTTAGTTGTAGTTAGTACTTTCTCTCTGTATTCTCAGTTAAGGCAGCAAGCAATAAAGGCCCAGGTTCTTCCAGGATTCTAAATGACTTCATAGGATCTTATGAAATGTAATAAATATTACTACAGTAAGAAAAAAGCCCCCGCACTCAAAACAAACTGCAGGAGAAAAACAATTTGTATGTATGACTCCAGTGCAAACTCGACTGTTTCAGTGTTTATAAATATTCCTCTGTGGAGAGAAGCGTGTGTATTATAATAATTATGCATTAGTGCCTCATTAGTAGGGGGTAACATCCATGCTGTTTCTTTTTCCTCTGGTGTATTTTTGATAAGTTAACATTTTAAGGATTCTTACTTAGCTGAACCAAGAGGAAGCGCAGACTCTTGTGCGTGTGTCCCCCTGGACAGGGGAGCGCTGTAGCCTCCTGCTCATCATCCGTCCTGGAGGTGATGCTGGGGCTGGGGAATGAGGGAGCCATGGCCCATTCCTGGTGTGCTGGGTCACTCCGGGTTTGGGGGGAGGCTGCCTCCTGATCTGTGGGTCCATGTGGGGCAGCGATGACTCTCCCGGCTGTGCCGTGGCTCGTTGGCCAGCAGAGAGCAGGGCTTGGTGGGCAGCTGGCAGAGCGTGACCACGGCCTCGGTGGCCTTCACGCGGGTCTCTGGTGTGACTCTACAACCCAACGTGCTCTCCCAGCCCTGCCGAATGAGTTGATGGATGAAATGATCCTATTTTTCTGGATGCTGATTTTTAATAGCACTTGAGATAGCAAGTGTTTGTGAAGGGAAGGCAGCGGCACTGTGCGTCCTTTCAATCCATCACAGCCCTGTGCCTTTCGCTAATGGCCCAGAAAGGATAACCTGACATGCCATTTCATCTTTTTCCCTTTCCTAAACAATAAAAGCTGATTAAGTGTCTTTGAAACTTTGTTTGTGATGGAGGCTTGCGTCTGCATATGGATGGTATTAATCCTGGAGAGCGAGAAATCCAAGATAATGAAGGAATGAAACACTTTTGAGACTTCCCTGGCTGTCGCTCCTGCTACCAGAGTTATAATTACATCGTAGAAAGGAAATTAGTGCTATCCGAACAGGAGCAGTTCCACTGTAAATTCTGCCTCATCATTAATTTCCTTTTTGTGCTCCGAGTCAAGGTTGTGGTTTGCAGAATTGCAGAGCATGAAGATGCTTAACTAACCCTTGCTGTTTACAGAAAGCAAATTAACTTTGGAGCAAATCGCCCTCTCGTTGTTTGGAAAGACAAAATAGTACATCAAGGAAAAATATACTAATTGATGGCTTTCTAAATAAAGCATGAGCATAGAGTTGTACTAAATTGGTTGTCTTGTGCCTCAAATTAATCTCTTCATTAAATGGCACTAGGCTGAGTATTTTGTGTTTCAATCCATCTTTTAGAATAGCATTTGATTAATCAACTTAATGATGACAGTTTTTAGCTTGTGACAAATGATGCATTTATGCAGGCAATGTTTCAGATGATCCATGCTATTGTAAGCAAAAAGAAAAGAAACATCAATTTAGAGAATTAGATTATTATGCCATGCTTTATACTCTCTATAGTTTCTCTAACAAAAAAACTCGAGGTTTAGATTATAAGTAGACTGCCAGCTGGAACTAATAATATTAAATAAACCTTGTATATACAGCGTCTGCCTTTCCTCAGTAAATATATTTGCTTAAGAAATAATGTTAACTCTATATTCAGTCAAATGGGAACTTAATCAAACCAGAAGTCGTAGCAGTTGACAATGTGATCACCAGTGACTTTCTTTTAGAAAGTTAAAATGTCAGTAGAAACGCATCTGTGTGTTGCACTAGATATGAAATGACTTCTTCCCAGTTGAGTAGAAACCAGTTCTCTTTTGTAAGAGGAGAACTTGGGCAGTGAAGCCTGAGCAGGACCATGCGAAGGGCACCAGTCTTCACCCTGAGTCCCTGCTGGGATGCGAATGCCGCCTCAGAGGTGGGTGACGGGTACATCC
>JAUNZM010000111.1:1170000-1347500 GCA_033459285.1 Clamator glandarius | reverse complement strand
CTCAGAAACTCCTTGCTGAGTAACATCAGTGGCACAAAACCGCTGAGGCGATTGTCAGATCCCATGAAAGCAAGAAGTGGTGAGAGGTAGGGCTGCAGCCACCTGCCTTGCCCTGCCCGTAGCTCTCTGGGCGAGAGCTCGGCTGCTCCGGGACCACAAGAGGATGCGGGAGATGCCTTTAATTAGCCATAATATCACTGGCTTCCTTCTCCATTAACGCCGTGGCGTGCTGCTGGAATATAATCGGCTTCCCTGGCCATGAGGTTTGTTTTTGGGAAAGGCAGCAGTTGAGACATGGCAGGGCTGGGGGAATCGACTCAAGCTCCCGAAATCCTGGAGCGAAAGCTTGTGTGGAGGAGAGGTGGGGTCAGCAGGAGCTGGAAGCTGTGAGGAAGTGCTGGGAAGCAGGACTGGCCACCAACTGCTCCAGCCAGCTCAGAAGTGAGTTGGAATGAAGCACTTTCTGAGCTTTGTTTGCGTGTTTTTCACTTGGAGTTGCCTTAGAGACTAAGGATATACTGAACTGGAAGTAATGGCAGCAGGAGAAAGGGATGATAAAATTTGGCTGTGTCTGAAGCTCAGCCTCTTCCAGCTGCATTAAAGGTGGGATGAACCAGGGACTTGCATTTGATTTCTTTTTAAAATTAATATTTTATTCAGGAAGTGCTGGAATGAAACTTTTTGCAAATGGCTTCAGGGTGAGCTTTTGTGGGTAAGTCTGGAACAGATCCCTGGCCTCACCAGGCAGGTCATGAGGATTCTTAGGAGTCAAGACTTAGGATGCAGGAACTTGAACTTGAGTATTTAATGATAGGATGAGGGGGAATGGCTTTAAATTGGAAGGAGGAAGATTTAGATTAGACATTAGGAAGAAATTCTTCATTATGTGGGTGGGGAGGCCCCGGCCCAGGCTGCCCAGAGCAGGGGTGGCTGCCCCAGCCCTGGAGGGGTTCAAGGCCAGCCTGGATGGGGCTGGGAGCCCCTGATCCAGTGGGAGGTGTCCTGCCCATGGCAGGGGTGGGACTGGATGGGTTTTTATGGCCCTTCTAACCCAAACCATCCTATGATTCTGTGGTATCAGGAGAAAGGCAGAGACTCAAATATTTTAGTGAAGCAATACTGTGTAGGAGTGGGAGAATATCAGTCTTTCATGGAAATAAAATGTGCTGCTGAAAATGGGATCAAATGCCAAAAGTGTGCAGGTATGATATTGCTGGCCGTATTTTTGAAAGGGAGACTGAGGGAGAGAGAGAGCGAGAGAGCATCCTTCTTGGAGGATATCGTGTAAATAAATCCTGCTGTGAGCAGTACAATCCTTTGTGTCAAGTTGATCGCAAATCCTGGTATTCATCTTCAGGGGAGGAGATGATGTATATGCCTGAACACCTGCAACCACAGAGCTTTTATTGTGGAAATTCTGCTTGCTGACCCTCTTCTGCTCAGGAGCTGAATTTAACGTGTGTTGTATTCCTAAAAGCAGTAGATCAAAGCAGTGCTTATTTACTCTGCAGACCTCTTTCCTGTTTTCCAGACCCGTTTGCTTACTTTTAGAGGTAGAGTTAAGGTTTTAATATTATTTATTCCTACTACTGAACTAATACAACAATATGGGAGTTATCAGAGGTTTATTCTGACCAGGGTATTGTTAATATGAAAGGAAATAAGTTTCAGTTGCAAATCTAGTGGTGGTCCCTGGCTGCACCTCCTGTATTTCTGAGGGTGGCTCCAAGAGTGTGCGGGCGCCGTTAACTTTTACGACGGGTCTGAAGCACAAGGCAGGAGGAGCTCAGCCTGATTTGCAGATTCAAAGCCGAGATTGCAGTGACTGCAAGAGGATGTTTTTTAAAAGCTCATAAGCAGACTTTATTTTATTTGTAAACCACAGAGACTCTATAAACATGGGGCTGCACTGGACTGGATTACGCTGCCACTTTTTAGAGCGGATCCACAATTTAAGAAGAATGCTCTTTGCAATCTCCAATTTATGCTTAAGGCAACACTTCCCTGTCACATTAAAACCTGCAGGCCCCAATGTCTCTGCAGCAGCCTGATGCTGTGCGGGGCCGACGTGCTGCTGGGGAGCTCTGCAGGTCCTGCGGTTCTGGGTTGCTGTGCTGAGCTCGCAGGCTGCCTCCCTACAGGTGCCCCCCACAGCACATTCCCTAGCAATAAATACCTACAAATTCAAAGGTATTTGAAGTATTTGGAGTGCCTTATGTGACCAAGGCAAGAGTAGTACCCTCTGCAGAAGTATTGTGGTTATACCAAAGATGAGGTTGTCTCCAAAAAGATTGCTTCTCTCCCAAGCTGAGGCTGGAGAAATGCAGGAGAGTTAAACTGGCCATCAATGTGATGAGGTGTCCTCACCTGGATGGAAATTGGATGCCTTTTTTTTCCTTCTGTTCAATGAAGAAGAATTTGATCTACTGCAACAGCTAAAGAAGGCAGAATCAAAGACTAATACCCTGGGAAGTTGTTTTAACTCTAATCTCAACTAGAATGCACCCTTTGCAGACCGTACCGAAACTGTTATGGAAGGAGATGTCGCTTTGCATCTTTCCTTGACTCTTGGCCTCTCTGTGGAACGAAACACGCTCTGGTGTTTAGTAGCTGGTTTTGTCCAATGTATTGTCAACCTTCCAGTCATTCCTGATGGTCTGCAATGTTTAAGCATAGCTATAACAGACCATGATTTACAGTCATTAAATAATGACTGATAGCCTGTGCCAGCAGAAGTCAGAGGGATTTTCTGGTAGAGCTCATTCCAGGAGCAGCGCACCCTCAAGAGCAGCTCCAGTGGTGGGAAGTTTTCCTTTGTGATGTTTCAGCTTCCCAGAAATAAAAAGCAAGAGGGGATCACAAAGCTCAACAGATTTTCAGGTGCAGTTCCTCCCTGTACAAGAGATTATTGTCGTACTAATACAAAAGTCATTTTATGATTTATAATAATGGTTTTAATTCTGAGTTGCCAGCTAGCAGCTTATCACTGTGAGTTCAACAGGGGTAAAAACCTTCTGTCAGGAGGAAACTCGCGTTGCTCTCATTCTGTCCGACTCTTGGTGATGCTTGCAGACAAGGATACAGCCCGCGGGGTGCACACGCTCCGCTGTGATGGGAGCGTGAGGGGCTGGGGAGGAAGGGCTGCATCCCACGGCCTGCTCGGGAAGGAAGGATCGGTGAGCCACGTACAACTTGTAGCAAAACAAGAGTCGAGAAGCTGGAGAGAAGAATTCAGTAAGGATTACTTCAAAAAGTAGTGGAGTATGATTTGAGGTCACAACACATTTACCTTTTTCACTTCAGTTTTCTTCTAAAACCATCTTGTACTTGTCTCCTCTTCACATCTGTGTAATGATGTGCAGCTACAGGGCTAACTCATTCACATTTTGCCATCTTATTGTCTTTGGCAAATACGGCTGAAGGGGCTGCAGGGCTGAAAAGGACTCCTCAGTGAAAGTCGTTCTGACAAAGTAACATAAATGAGGAGAATCTTGCACACGTGAATGTACTTGGAAGACGCATCGCTTTGGCAAGCGGTAACGTGGCTTTGGCTGCCTGAGCTGACTCGGGAAGCTTTCTGTGTCCTCTTGCCTCCTGTATTTTTCCTTTTCTTTGAGTTGCCCAAGTTTACTCTCACTTTTGATTTTGGAATGATTCAGAAGAATTGTGCAGGTGCTTTAGCTAATTCTTGAGCTTCCAGTTGGTGTAAGAGAAATTGTGCTTGCAGTGTAAATGGAGATTGCGCTTTGCAAAGTGCTCTCCCACTTGCATTGCTGTGCTTCTGATCTAAGGCACAGCAGTTGGTGCTCTATTGTAGTCCTCTAAACTTCCTGTCATAGCCTATATTTTGCCTAATAGGTTTTTGAGGGAGTGTATTGATTTCCTCATAGAATGACAGTGACCTTTACACGCTGCTGTACGTTATGCCAAATTGCAGCCGCCTCACCGAGTCCCCGTAGCCCTGACCCCACATCGAGCTTGTGAGTCAAGAACTGCACATTTTAAACCCCTGCATGTTTACTTATAGAATTGTTATGGTTGGAAAAGAACCCTAAGATCATTAGGTCCAACCATCAACACGACACCGTGGCTGCTAAACCATGTCCCCAAGTGCTACGTCTACAAGATTTTGGGCAGCCTCTGCCAGGGCTTCACCACTTTGTCAGTAAAGAAATTTTTCTTCATACCCAGTCTAAACCTCCTCTGGCACAATTTAAGGCCACGTGTGGTGGTGGGCTTGGCTGGGAGGCCTCTGATGTGTAAATGTTCAGCAGCCTTCTATCATTGCCATTGCTCAAAGATGCAGTAGCAGGCAGAGGAGATGCACCTCTGCCTCTTCCCTGGCTTGCGTGTGAGCAGGATGCAGCTGTGGAGCCCTGCAAAGAGGCTTGAGCGGGCGCATTTGAACACTGGAGTTAGTTTTTGGATTGTCTCATCCTTGCTTCTGTCTGCGCTACCTCCAGCGCTGCTGTTATCCAAACATCAGCAAGGAGGAAGTCACTGACAATGGAGACACCTTGATCTTGGGCTGTAACTGCCTATAGAGGGAGGCATCACCCCTGGGGATGCTGAAGGAATGGAAGAGCCAGCGCTCACTTCTGAGAGAGACCAATGTGTGGTAGTGACTTGCACAAGCTGTCTTGTTATATCTCAGTAAATAACACAGCAAACACTCTGAAGGCTGCTGCACATGGATTTATTTGCCGTAGTGTAACCGGCAGCATGAAGATGGACTGTCAGGATAGCGTGTACATGGAGGAAGCTTAATAATAATTAAGGGCTTTCGATTTGAAACAATACCCTGTAGAATTTCAAGAGAAAATAGAGAAGGTTTCCTTCCCATCCCCAGATAAAAAATATATACTTATATAGACATGTATACTAAACCAAATGGGAAGGAAATGGAGAACATTTTGAACAAACACATGAGCTATGAGAGAGAATCTGTATTGATGGCATTAGCTCTGCCATACCAGCTCATCAGCAGGTACTTAAAACATATTGCTTTCTCCCAGAAATTAAACCAAAAGGGAGAGAAAAATCCATGCTAATGTACTGTGAGTTACTGAGGGTTAAAAGTTAGGAAGCGTCTTGGGGCCTGGTAGATCAGAAACGCTGACCTGTGGCTGAGAGGTGCCAAGTGTGTTAAGGGACTGGTGTGGAAAAAGACTTGGGCATCTGGTCAGCCAGTTAACTGGTATCAAAACTGATTGGATTATTGATAAAAGAAGATTGCATTGATACAAAAACAGGTGGAAGAGCTTTCCAAGTAACAAAGTGCATAGTTTTTCTCTCCATCGTGGATCTACTAAGAAACATCTCTCTTCTTTCCAAGTTTTATGGGTTAGGACAAGTGACTGTTCCTGTCCTTGCCGACTGTAACCAATTCCACCTACTGGCGTTTACCGTGGCTCAAGCTAGCGAGATTTCTTCATTTATATTGATTCCTCTATGGTACGAAAGACTCTGAGAACTGGTGGGATTATTTCTAAAATGCTGTAACAAAGGCAGTTGTTGAGCACTGGTGAAATGCAGGGTGGAATAGCGCTCTTCACTTCTGTGCTGAGCTTCCTGCAAAGCACCGGGAATACCCAGGGCTGAACAACGGCTGACAACACAACTGGATGCTCTGTTGAGGAGGAACTGGCAAAGTCTGGCATTTCTCAAGGCTGGTTTTGTTACCTGACATTCTGCCAAAAAGAAGCTGTGAGTGATGAGGTTAAGGGCTCCCTCAGTGGCTGTGAAATCAGCATCAAGCAAACAGCTGCAGGCAGTGCCAGGGCACATTCCATCCTTTGCTTGGAGTCGCCTAATATTAGGATTGCTCTTGACAGACAGAGCAAAGGCTTCCTTTGGCCTAGGTAAGCAGGATGAGCAATGCAGTGACTCGCTGTGACGCGTGGGGACGATACAGTGGCAGAGGCTGTTGGTGGGCCTTACTTGATGTTAAAGGATCTAGGTCTTAATTTTCTTATATCTGAATCCTCCTTCCTCTCATGAAGAAAATCTGGCAAGACACAGTCAAAAGTCTCTTCTGAGCCCTGGACAATAACAGCAGAATTGGCTTTTTAAATCTGGCATATAATTATTAAAAATCTGACAAGCACATAATTAAAATTTTCCATCTGCCTACTATCTTTTATAGAATCACAGAACTCTTTTAGTTAGAAGGAAATTTTAAAGGTCACCCAGTCCAACCCCCATGCAGCAGCAGGGCCAGCTCCCAACTAGACTGGGCTGCTCAGAGCCCCGTCCAGCCTGACCTTGAATGTCTCCAGGGATGGGGGCATCTACCACCTCTCCAGGGAACCTGGGTCAGCATCTCACTACCTGCATCATAAAAAATGTCTTCCTTCTATTTAGTCTAAATCTACGCTTTTTAACTTCAAACCATTGACCCTTGCTCTATCACAGCTAAAAAGTTTGTCCCCATCTTTCTTATCACCTCTCTTTCAAGTACCAGAGGCTGCTCTAAGGTTTCCCTAGAGCCCCCCCTTCTCCAAGCCGCACAACTCCAACTCTCAGCCTTTCTTCTTAGGAGAGGTGTTCCACCCCCCTGATCATTTTCCTGGCCCCCCCCGGATGCACTCCAAGTGAGCTAAAGTAAAGCAATTGTTCTACCTAATTGCAATTATTTTAGTCAAGACTGATTATAGCAATTTAAAAAGGTTTCTTCTACTGGTGACCATTTTGCCTGCCAGCCAGGCTAATTTGATCACACTTGTTAATTTGAATCACATTCCATAAGAGGATGATGACAGGGCCTCCATAAGTGTAAGAACTGTAAATATGCAACTAAAACTCCATCACGCTGTTTATTCAACCAAATTACCTTCGGGTGGTGACCTGTGTCTTGAACTCCACATTCATGAACACTCTAAAAGTGCTTGTATTCTTTCCAGAAAGAAAATGAGTTTTCACACACCTCCAGCTGTCTGTGTTCCAAGTGGCCCAACTGCCATTGTCAAGGGGGCTGAGTTACAGGCAGAGAAGACCCAAGGCGAGGAGCACCCTGTGGATGAACAGAACGTGTTGGTTTACAACAGAAAGAAGCTAGGCCATTATTAATAAGAAGGCAAAGGCTGGATTGCCATTAAATTGTGCAAGCATACACAATTAACTCGGAAATGTAGAATAAGTTGTATTTTAAGTCTGTATCTGCACTGTGCAGGTGAGATCCAGTTGCCACACGTGTAGATGTGCCTAGACTGGTTTTCATCTGTGCCATGAGAAACTTGGAGCTTGGTATCTGCTCCACAACAGAGGCTTATGTGGCCGTGGCTTGCTCAGCATGGGTCGCTGGACAGGAGGTGTCTCGGGGAGACAACCTGCAGACTGATGCTGCAGCGAAACCACCACACAAATCGCTGTGCGAGGTTTCTCTGCTTGGTGTAGTGCAGGCATCTCCATAAGATCTGACATGTAGCTAGGACGAGCTGCAGTGTTTGCTAATGATGGTTTTAAACCAATGCTAGTTTCTCTACATAGGTATATGTGATTTGTTATTGTTTGATAGAGAGAGGGTTTGTTGTTTTCTTACCTTTCCAGTTCCCTCCATGGTGATTACTTTACCAGAGCAGAGAGGCAAAGCATGTGCTTATACACATACTGTCTGTTGCAAAGTTGACACCTAAAGAAGTCGGGTTGAGGCACAGGTACTAACAGACATGTACACAGACAAACAGATGTACAGAATTCCCTGTGGGTGGTAGCAAACAGGACAATGACAGTCCGACTCTCATCCATTTGGCCTCTAGAAACCAAATCCAAAAAGACCTGACAACTGAGTAAGGAGCCATGAGATGATGTGGTTGCTTTGTCTGCTAAAGCAAAAAAGCATCTTGTGGTTTTGAGGAGAAAGTAGCAAGCTGAGAGTGAGGCAGCTTTCGGGTGTCAGCTTGGTCTTTTCCCATTGGCTGAATCTCACTCTTGCTTATGCACTGATAATGTTCAGAATTTTACTTGAACTCTGTGCACACTAAAAAAGAATTCAAAGGACAGTAGGAAATAATGTATGGATTGAGACAAGTAACAAATAAGGTGCAATGCATTTATTCTGGATCCATCCGTTCTGCTTCCCCACATACCTAAAGCACATATCACGGCAGTAGGTTAGCATCACGTCTTATCCCTGGCACACTCTTGTTTATGTTTCTCTGCTCTGTGAAATACTGAGGCAAATTACTGTGTTTCTTTCCATTTCACGTATGTTGTATGTTATTTATTCACCCTTTTTTGCTCTTACCTCTGAGAAGTATTTCAAATCAACTTGACATCTCATCTATACACAAAGCTAGGAAACTTTGCATTTCCACCACTTTTACAACCCAGTGAACGACATTTCTTTCTTCTTTTCTTTTTTTTTGGTCAGTCCATCATTGCAAATTTCTGTCATGAAAGAAAGTATTTTTTTGCCCATGCAAGCTGAGTTTTTCCTTCATGAGTCCTATGGAGGTAATTGTGTAGGGCCAAAGGTTGCATTTAGATTTTTCTATGACTCCTCCTGCTTGAAAGAGAATTTGCAGGATAATATGACACAGCCTAGCAAGAAATGGGCCAAAAGGGCTGCAGGAGGACTGACAGAGACAGGCACCAGTTCTGAAGCCCAGCTAAGTGGGCTGAAGAAAAGCTTCCATTTAGGATGGAGGAGCAGGTGGACAGACCCCTGCCTTTGTGTGACTCCTCCAAGGTGCAGGTGCCGCCTCCTCTGCCTCAGTGCAGAACTGGGGTGGCTCTGTGTTTTGCAACAGATAGTTTTTATGATGTACCATAACATATGGTCAGAGACTCCAGCACTGTGTTTCTGAGACCACGTAGAGTACCAATGAGGGCTGCGTTCTCCCACATGCCTCCAAGTTCCACCCTCTACCCAAAGAATGTGATTGAAAAGCTACTGTCCTTTATATGGTTTATTCTGGGGGTGATCAATGCTTTGTTGCTTGATTTAGTGTTCCATCCTGCCTTGTACTGCCTGGCACGTGGAGAAAAATCAATGTCTCCAGCACCAGTCTTACAGAAGTGTGATTGTTTGGGAAGTCTAGGTCAAATTAAGCAGCCAACCAACTTCTTGAATACCTGGTGTCCAGAACAGGGTCTCGGTGTGTTCTGTTGCAGCCATTCTGCCTGCTTGCCCCACATGTTGTGGCCACAAAGCTGATTAAAGGCTGTTGACCTCTGTGGGTGGTTTCAGGGTGCTTTTGGACGAGCTAGCAAGCCCTTGGAGAGCAGAACTGTGGCCCTGTCCAGCCAGTTCCAGGTCAGGTTCTGGGTTGTCTGATGGAGAGAGAAACATCACTGCCCTGAGATGTGAGGAGAGGGAGAGGATGTGAAAGCAATGCTAATTCCTACTTCTGCCTCTTGTCAGGCAGGTGAGAAACGAAATCGGAAGGAGCTGCACAAGGGGATGGAGAGCTTGTAGTTGGGGAAAAAAAAAGAGAGAGAGAGAGAGCGCGACAGATTCAAGCTCTAGGCATGATGGAGTTTTGGGGAGCTGCAATTTCCTAAGGCAGCACATCATTTCAATGGCAAATTGTAGGACTTGATTTTTTTTACAGAGGAGGAAGGAGGCAGGCTGCTCAGCACTGCAGGAAAGCTAGTGCCTTGTCTAATGTCTCACAGTAAGACACGAGGAAGAGCAGCCTGTGGAGGCTTCTTTTTCAGCTGATCACCGGTGAGCAGACAGGTCATTTCTAATTAGAACTTGTCAAATTAAACCAAGTTAACTTGGCCAAGGCAGGAGGTATTATATCAGAAACTGGGCTGTCATTGAGGGCTTTAATTTTCTGGGCCAACTCTAAGGCTCTCCTGGGTTCTGGTATCCTTACTAGACTCTTAAATGCTTTAAAATAAAATGAGGCTTTGCACACAAGCACATAGCAAAGCCTCCCAGGCTGGGCTTCCTGGCCCAACGCTTGACATGGGCAGGTCTTGCTCTGTAAGATCCTTTGTGTTGTTATGCTCCCTGCTTGTGTGAGCTGAGAAGCAAGAGGCAAAATGCAATCCTTTATTCTGTAGGTGTAGGAAGAGTAATTTTTTTTATTTTGACTCTTCAGAGGAGGTGACAAGAAGTTGGTAGCTAAGATCACTGCATTTCAGAAGTGAGACTGAAGATGCCATGCATCCTCAGTGTACTATATTTCACATTTTTGAAGTGTTTAATGTTGTGTAAAATTTCACTGATAGAAAGTCTTAATAAGGTATTTTAAAAAAAAGCCTGCAGTAAGATTAGCAATTTGCACCTTTTTAAAAATGAACAATACTCTTGTTGTTTTGATATACAGCTCCATTACCAATTTGCATCTTTAAAGAGCTGCAACCATTCTCTAATAACTTCTGCTCTCTTTTAGTTAGCTGAAAAGGCTCAGTTTTACTTTGCCTGTATTGTGCTTTCCTAAGCACAGTCAAGGCAAGTAAAACTAGATTTTTTTTAAGAACTGGAGTGTGATTTAGCTTATTGTAGCCTAGGCTATCAGAGTTGACTGGTAGGCTTGCTGAAGAGTAGCCCCGCAGGTTATTAAAGCAAAAAAAAAAATTAGTTTCTGAGAATATATCAACAAAAATTTCCTCATGCTTGAACAGTCACATACCCATAACCTTCTTATTTATCAAACTAGCTTCAGGGAATAGTACAACCTTCAGCCTGCTATCGTACAATGAACTATGCCTGTTGGCAGAGCAATCTTGACTGATAATTCCCATCTTCCAGCCTGCCTTACCCAATCTGTTCAAACTGACTCACCCCAGTTACAGCACCCAAGGAAGCACCTTCTGCTACAAGGTCCGCTTGTCAGAGGTCAGTCCGTTTAGGCTGTTCTCCAGCAGCCCAGGGTGTCTGGGAGGCCTTAGGTTTATGGACTTTATACAAATTTCTTGTCATGTAAATATCAGACAGATCCACGCTGTTAAACATATGCGAAGAATGCCTTTAGCTGGAAGATGCTTGAAACCTTTTACAGCGATGGTTTTATTCTTAACTGTGAAACCGCGATCTTATTGTCATTTTATTCCTATTCCAGCCTCTCACAAATACTTAGAGTAAACCTATTATCAGACCAAAAACTAGCTATGAATTCCCTTTTTTTTTTTTTCTTCCCCTCAATTAATAACAACACACGGATGGTGAGGCTTTCAAATTAGGTGAACTCCGGGCTCCCCCAGGGGCTGCGTTGTGGTGCAGGCTGCAAGGTGCTGTGCCAAGGCACATCTTAAAGTTAACACGGAGCTATGCTTGCCCATCTCTCAAGGAGGAGGTGTCCTCTGGCTGTGTAGAGGAAGAAAATGAACCTGAAGATAACAGTCTGGCTGCTCACAGTATAATTCAAGGTTAAGGAGAATAATTCTTGCTAAGTCTGGCCCAGCCCTTGCTGGCATCACGGGGATTTCAATGGTCTCATTGGCAAAGTCAGCCTGCAGGTGGCTCATCTCCAAGTTGATACCAGAAGGCAGATGAAGTTTGACTTCTGTGGGCAACCAAAATGGGAACCAGAAGAAAAAAAACAGCATTAAAATATTGATCGTTGACACTTCAGGTTGAGGATTTTATACGTTTAATGACACATCTTCCCAATTCATATGTGGCAGTTGCACGCAGTAATACTCGGCAAGAGATATTCAGTTGTCTTCTGCGAAACATGTACAATTTCAGTCAAACAATAGGACTTTTGCTCCTTTAAAAGTAAAATCCTCAATGCACACTGAACTACAGGATGGTTGCTGAGTTCTTGTCAAATCTGCTAGCAATTGATTACGTGGGAGAAAGCACGGCACGTCATCTATCAGCTCTCGGCATGGGGGAATGATTAGATGCTTTTGATCATTGATGGGGTATATTAGGTCTCAAAATGAATCCCCTCCTGCAGCTTTTAAAGAAGAGAACAGTCCCTCGTCACTGAACATTGGTATGTATAGGAAGATCATAAATGTGCAACACAGGGCTGCAGCGCAAAAATATTTGAAACCCCAAAATCTTGGTCTTAGTCTCAGCTTGATTTATCTTTCTGCTGCAGGCAGGAGAGCTGTCCCCAGTGGCAATGTTCTTCAGTGGCTTACTCAGCCTCTGCTCTGGTGAAAGTGTTGTCCTTGAAATCACCAAGGAATATCTTAATTTCAATTTCAGCTTGAGGTTATCATTATAGCACATTTTAAAGATACATTTAATTCCCAGTTCATACATGGAAGTCATACAAATTATTGATTTTTAGCCGAGATCATTAAGAATTTTAACACAGGCTGTGGCTACTCAGATAAAAGAGGCTCTATTAAGAGCTTAACAAAGGTTAATTTTGGCATATAATTAACTCATCAGCTAATGAGCTAAAGACAACTTTATCATTTAATTGCTACATCTGGTAAAAAGTTCAAAGAGGGAAAAACAACAGCTTTCAACATCTAAGTGCTCAGAGTAGCAGCCGTGCTTATTCCCTCACCCCAAGGAAGTTTAAAATCCAGGCCCTCTTCCAAATCCCTTTTCTTTGTGTTTCTCATTTCTTTCTTCAGCCTGCTTATGGGAACAATTCCTTCACCCTTGGCTTGCTGTATCTGTTCTCGTATGTTGCAGAGGAGTATGGAAAATGAAGATGAGTAAATTTGTAAGGAAATTCATGAAAGCTTTTTAATAAAAGGGGTGGGAGATGACAGGACCCTCTGCTCCCTCCCTGTGCTGCCTCTCCAGTCCTCAGGCTGATCCCATCGCTGCTGTAGGAGTTTGGTAGAGGAAAGGGGAGGCAGGGTTTCAGTCAGACAAGAGGAGTAGTCGCATTCCTCATTGCTGTTATTAAGTAATATGCTGTATGGCAGTCTTCCTCTTGCACAGCATATCAGCCTACCTGGAGACTAAGAATTAAATCTGGAAGTTCAGTTAATCTTTGAAGTTAATGGAGAAACACTTAGTGGGGCAGATGCTCAGCTGCTGTAACATGTACAGTTTATCACCTAAGAATCTGCCTCGTTGGCCATGGTGGGGCCTCGGTTTGGGTCTTTGGTTCCTGGTGAGCAAAAAGGTCTCCCAGTGAAAATATTGGCTATCCTCTTCTTTTGGGAGGTCCTGAATTTGAGTCGTGTCTTCCCATCCATTTTTCGCATGGCTCATGCAAACTGAACCCGGAGCTGCCTGCAGTGCTGAGTGGGGCAGAACAAAGAATTTGATGGTGCTCCAGTGGCAGGTGGGATTAGAATCATAGAATCATAGAATATTCTGGTTGGAAGGGACGTGCAAGGATCATACTGTCCATCTCCTGTCCCTCCCCAGGACAACCCCAATGTTCACACTGTGTCTGAGGGCACTGGCCAAAAGCTTCTGCAATAATGTCAGGCTTGGTGCTGTTTCAGAGCTCCTCCATCCTCTGGGGGAAGGAAATTAGATAAGGCACAGCAAGGAAGGGAAAAAACTAGGCATGAATGAAGTGGAAGGCCCAAAAGCGTGAGAAAGAGAGCAGTTGTGGGGCTGAGAGAGTGGGAAAGTGGCACCTGAGGTTTGTCTGTCATCATGGAAAGGTGAATATTTAAAGGCTTGAAATCCAAGCCACAGCTTGTGATGGGATTTGAAATTCAGCAGATCTTCAAGTCTGAAATTCAGCAGCTCTTCTATCCTTATTCCTTACACCTCCTTCACATGATGAGAAACTTTCGTGCAAACAGGCACCCCGGCAATGACAAACTGAATCCTCATTAAAACAAAGAAAGGTTAAGAGGAAAAAATAACCTATTTAAAATGAGGTAACTCACCAGTCTTTGAGCTGTAAATTGACAATAGGATTTATATAAATCCGTAATTGTATCTCTTTTACCTGCAGTTAGGCTAGTTAATGATGAAAAAAGTATACAGCCTATCGTGAGGTTTTAATGAGGATTCTTTTTGCAGAGTTAAAAAAATCCACCAAATTAAATTCTGCCAATTTACTCCATTGCAAATTGAGCGCCACCCTGTGCGCAAAAAAATCATCAAGTAGCTTAAATCAGTTACAGCTAAATGTGTAAGTCAGCGTGTGCTTTAGCCTTTAGTCATGAAGAATATATTAGATTTTAAAAATAAATGGCTTTCTGCTGAGTCTTCATTGCAATGGCTTTCTGACTTTTAATTAAATTTTCAGTACTTGTGGGTGCTTCTTCATGTACTTTGTCCACAGAATTCACAGCATCTCTATCATGTGCGGTGGAAAACCAGATTGGAGATTATTAAGCTTGTTCATTCCTTTGTTATTCACTGGTACAGTACCTAGAGAACTTATAAAGCATTTATTCTACAATAATACTCTATAAGAACAGAGCCAGAACACATAAACTGAACATGATTAGCAGTAGCTGGTAGCTCGTTACATTTTGCTCGTTAGACACTTCTGGTCTCCTTCATTGGTGTTAAATGAACTTCATGTAAATTAGTAGGAATGGGTTTGTGTCGTTTGGAAGACGCTTGTAAGGAAAAGGGGAAAGGGCGGGCGCTGCTGCCCGTGGCTGTCGGAGGAGCGGCGGCTCCTGGCGTGGGGTGGCAGCACCAGCCCCTCAGCGGCTGGATGGTGCCTTCTCTGCTGCAGCACTGGTGGCTGGAAGGATAAATTCATGCGACCCATTGCTGACTGGGAGCGGGGGCAGAAGAGCCCTAATGCTGCAGGCTGTGTCCTGCCCCTGCGGGGCCTGGTGTGTGCGTGAGGCCTGGCCCTGCGGAGCACGTGCTGCCCCACGGCCAGCTCAGTCGCTGAGGTGAGCGGAGGGCAGTGCCCGTCTCCCCGTGGGCCTGCTCACTGTCCCGGGAGGCCAGAGCTGCGGGAGGGGTGGCCGTGGTGGCTCTGTGGCTCCAATACACCTGGAGGGGCTCCATTTGAAATGGTATCCCTTGCCTGTGCGCCCCCGGCCTCCCCACTGCTCCTGCTGTGTCTGTGGGCTTTGGGGTGGAAAAAAACTTCACTTGAGAGAAGTCAGAACGTGCAGCCTTGAGCAGGGTGAAAGCACAGCAGGGGAGCAGCCCTCTCCCGTTGCTTGCCAGGCCGGGATTTAGTGCACCGTGTGCTCTCGCAAGGGTGGGTGAGGGCAGGCTGGGGTTTCTCTCGCCCTTCCTCCTTGCCCACAGAGCTCCCCACCAGCTGGAAAATGCGGACGCCACCCAGAAACGGTGGCCACAGCCCTTCCCTGGTGTGGGCCCCACTCGCCGTGGTGGGCTGCTGCAAGCAGCGTGTGGTGCTGGGGGCAAGGGTGAGGCCATGGGCAGGCTGAGCTTCGTTGCCTTCTTCCGAGATCTGTGAGAAGGAGAAAAGGACCAATTCCATGAACTGTGCCTGCAGCCACGTGTCCGGAGCTGAGCTGTGTGGGTGACAGCCTGAGTAGGACGATTGTCTGTGTGAGAGAGAGAGACTGTCATGGACATGTGACAGGAGGATGCAAAGGTTTAAGAAATGTTCTTAGCTCCCCCCTAGCCGTCAGTGCTCATTGACTGTAACAAAAAAGAATGCGGCTGGGCAGTGGAGGACCTATCATGCACCTAATTTCAAGTGTCTCATCACCAATTATCCCCGCGTGTATCTGTTCTCTTTAGCTGATGAACTAAGATTGACTCTCAGACCTGGGTTCTCTTCCTCCTCTCTCAGCGTGGCTTCCAGCATGTCATTTTTCCATTTGTCTGCAGCTGCCACTTTAAAGGCTACTGTTCGGATCGCTTGCTGCCTGTGTGGCTATTTCGTCTGCAGCCAAGTGTCAGCCCTGGAGGACAGCATCTCCTCCAGTTTGTTTTATTATGGGATAGCTAAGAGCCTTTTCCTGGAATTTGGTGTAAACGAATTTCACCGGGAGCTTGGCCTGTGCGGAGAAGACTTTAATGGGGGCTTCAGAGGGGTGCAGGGGGAGAAGAAAGTAATGGACACTTTCTTTAAGCCTACGAAAATTATAAAATGGTGTTGCCCTTGCAGAGTGTTTCTCATTAACCTCTTGCAACACCTGCTGGAGCTGGCTGGAAACCAGGAATTATGGTGGGGCTAGGAGAGAGGAAATTTGGGAAATTGGTTAGTTTTGTGTCAAAATGAATGGTACAATTTTCTTGAGGGAGAAAAATGAGATATCCAGAACCAGTCCTCCCTCTCTTCTGTCTTCTCTTGTTGGTACTCGCTCTGGATGTGGACAAGCCCTATTCAAATCCCTTCCTGGCCTCTTTCAGCATCCCTCTTGGGCCAGGACATGCCAGGGAGCAGCAGCAGCAAGGCGGTTGGCAGGTTGTTGGAGGTGGCTCTGTATGGGCAAGGGTCTGTTGGGGTTGGAGGGGTTTTGCCCCTCTCTGCTCTAATGCTTATGTCATAACCCTGGGTCCTACCTGCGCCCATCTGTGCCAACGTCTACAAGCCTTTCAACTCTCCTCTTGCAGGTGTTCTGCAGCAATGGGCTCCAGAATGTGTTTTCTGTAAAAAAATCTTCCCCTTTTGATGCTGTTTTCGAGTGAAAGGTGTTCTCTTGTAAGAGGTCTCAGCCCAGTTCTATCCAGAGGTTGCTGCTCTAAGTTGTTAGCTAGAAAGCTCTCCAAACATAGGGAAGCTGCCACTTCTTGTGGGTATCGTGGCACTTTGCTGAGGCAGGGCTGGGTATCCTGCTGAGGAAGTGTTTGGAGAAGGTAAAAGTAGAAGGGAATAAAGACCCAGCCTTATTTTTGGTTCTGTAAGGACAGTTAGTGAGGAAGGTATCATTAGTACTTCAAGTGCTGCAAGCAAAGCCTCTGGACAACTTAAATGTTCTCCAGCAGATCTATGTGAGCTCTCATTTGTACAAATTCTGGTAAAACAAGTTTTCTGACCTAAATCAGCCCCAGCCCAACGCTATAGAGCTGGGTTCTTTATTCGGCAAGGTATCCTCCTAGTCAAAATGCATTTACATAGAGCCCTGCAGCCCCATGGCTGCTAGTGCCTCCCCCTGCTCCTGCCTCCTAGTGGGCTGTCTGAAGGAGGCTATACATATGTATTAAGTTATTAAGCAGTGGTATGGGTTCTCACAAGTTCAAACGCAGAGCATGCTGTGCCTATGCTCAAACGTCTCCAGGAGGGCCAGGATTAATAGAAATGCAAATGGAGCATCTGCACAAGGCCATATGATTAGAGCCTTCCCTCTCACACCTCAAAGTCAAGAGCAGAAAAACACTGCATGTGAAATACAACCAAAAAAACCTGGTGATATAATATGCAAAGTTGGTTACCAATTTCAACAGCAGTCAGCAAAACATTGAGCCTCACCCTGCTTTGAGCACCACTGGCTCTACCTTCTTAAAGGTAAGTGGTATAATCAGCTTTGAATTTCTTAGGTCTTAGAGTCCATAGCGATGCTTGCCTTTTCTCAGATTCCAGCAAGCTTCAGCTCAGTCCTGTCCAGCAGGAACGCAGCTAACCCGAGCAGAAAGTCTCTATTTCGTGCCAACTTATGCAGAGCTCTTCCTGTACCGATGGGAGGCTGGAATGTGGCACGTGCTGGTAAAATCAACTGTTAGCAAGATCAGCTAGGGCAGAACGCTCTGTCAGAGTCTGCCTTCAGGAACTGGTGTTGATGTGAATCCATACGCAGTTGCTCTGAGTCTATTTCCTTCCACCTGACAGTAGAATTCGACTCACTTGAGACATACCCTGCTGCACCAAGGCTTTACATCCTTCTAGAGAATCCATGGTGTGGACTGGTGCAGCCTTACTGGATGTTGGTTCCTGTGGCCACAAATGTAGAATAACCAGAAGGCAGTGAAGGCATCAATTTGTGCCCTTGGTCCCAAACAAATCCATGGGATATAAAAGGAGAAGGCTAAGTGGTGGAGAAACCTTTCCAAATTTTCCCTCGTGCAGTGATATTTGGTTCCTTAGTGATAATGAATGAGAGACCCAGACATTTTTGTGGCAAAGACAGACCTTTGCCTGTTCAATACCCAATCAAGTGTCTTTGTTGCCACTTCCTAGTGGTCTGTCTTCTCTGGAGGTAAATTGTCACAGGTTACTATGGGCCTCCTCTAGCCAGGATCTCCTGAAGTGAATCACATTCCACTAAGAACGTTGCTGGGTAAAGTATGTATGGACACAGGGACAGATGCTCAGCATTGTTTGCAAGCTTCCCAAGCTGATCCTAGCTTTGCAGGGTCATGGCAAAAGGAGGGGTGCTCATGGGGAAGCACATGTGAGGCCAACTTCTCATTGCAACGTTTCAGAGCCAGGTCTGTGCAACAAACATCTTTTTCTCAAGCCTCACCCTCACATATCTGTGCCATGGATGATGTATCTATGCGACCAAACAGTCCTCTACATTTTTGTAAGACTAGATATTGTGAAACCCTTTTTGCTTCTGTACAGTTGTCATATCTGCTTGACCAAGAAGTTATTTTAGCTTTGGAAAGGCTTCTTGGAATAGAATTACAGCTGTGATTCTAAATTTAAGCCACTATTAGTGATTCTGTCAGAATAAGACATCAGGCCACTCTCTTATACTTTATGTAGGTTCTATTTAGTTTATCCTTGACAATGACTCTCCTGATGGTATAGGCTGTTTGCAGATGCTCATATACTTACTGTCTCTGTGAATGAGAGAGCAAACTCTTGAGCTCTTCCTTGCCCTAGAATGAGGCTTGGGAGCAGCTGTTGTTGCCCGTACAGCGAGTCTGTTTAATATGTAAAGGGTAAAACCATATCAAGCACTGTACCTACAAGTTGCTGTATGTAAGTGGGGGAACTAACCTGAACATAACATACCTTGGGTTGAGAAGGACAGTTCCATATATCCAATTCAAATACCTCTCAGTTATATGAATCTTACAGAGCAGCTGGTGATCATATTTACTGCTTTGAGTAACAGTTGAAATATGAATATTGCCCTACAGACACTGCAGTTATTCCTTCAGAAGCAATTGCCATGTTCTCTGGCTTTTTCTGTGCTGCTTGTTATTGTGGTCCATGTTTTGGTCACCTGCTTTGCATTCTGAGAATTCCTTTCACACATTTGTTACAGCAAACACCTTCTTCTAACCTCCCTTACAAAATCTGGAAAATTTGTCCTCGTACAAAACCTGGAAAATTTGTCCTCGTTCCCCTTCTCACACTTGTGAGCTGGAAAGAAAACCAGGAAACTGATAGGTCAAAGGAGGTGATTCTGCCCCTCTACTCTGCTGAGACCTCACCTCGAGCCCTGTGTTCACCTCTGGAGTCCTCAGCACAGGAAGGACATGGAGCTGTTGGAGTGAGTCCAGGGGAGGGCATGGAGATGATCCAAGAGCTGGAGCAGCTCCTGTATGAGGACAGGCTGAGAGAGTTGGAGTTCTTCAGCCTGGAGAAGAGAATGCTGCGAGAAGACTTAGAGCAGCTTCCAGTACTGAAAGGGGCTCCAGCAAAGCTGGGGAAGGGCTCTTGATCAGGGAGTGCAGGGATGGGATAAGGGGAATGGTTTTAAATTGGAAGGGGGAAGATTTAGATTTGACATTAGGAAGAAACCCTTTGTGATAAGGGTGGGGTAGCCCTGGCCCAGGTTTCCCAGAGCAGGGGTGGCTGCCCCATCCCTGGAGGGGTTCAAGGCCAGGCTGGATGGGGCTTGGAGCCCCTGATCCAGTGGGAGGTGTCCCTGCCCATGGCAGGGGTGGGACTGGATGGGCCTATGATGAAACAGCCTCCCACAGAACAATATGTTCTTCCTTTACCAACCTGCATCAGAAGAACTGCAGGTTTTCTGGCAGACAACTGGAAAGGGACTTTATTTGTAAGGGAAGTAAATTTTTTATATATCTTTAGACAGAGTTCCTGGAAATGTTAAACCTTTTCTTCCTATTTAGCATTCATGGGGCAAAAGAAATGTTGGTCTAGAATGGGGAATTGGGTGTGATTCTTCACTTCTCCAGCAGAATAAAGTGACTGGTAGTTGTAGTTCACCTAACTGGTTTGCTGGGTGCTGGCATCATGCTTTGCAGTTTTCCAGAACAGCAGCATGCAGGCCTTGACTCTTCAGAGACATCACCGAGTTTATTTGTGTGGTAGTTAATCAACTTTCTTATCTGCAACCAGACCTTAGAGCCAATGGTATGTAAACTCCTAAATAATTGCATGCACCAGGCCTGCACGGGCTGAGACAGAGAAAGAATTAATAAAACATATGTATGAGTCTCTGCTGATTTCTCTGCCCATTAAAGGCGAGCGATTGCCCAGCAGTAAGCACATTTGTACACACGCTTCTCACATGCCATTAAGAGTTGACCTCTTCCAGCAGCATACACAAACCCAAACTACAGCTACAGGAACCTTTGTATTTCTTTTAGTCAGGTCATTTTATTGGTGTGTTTGCACTTTAGTGGAGAAATGAATAACGCAAATGGTCCCCTCAGTCCTTTCAGGTTAAGTGAGAACCCGACTTCCAGTATAATATGGGCAGGATGAGCATAATATCTAATGGGACAAGGCGGCTGTCCCTGTCCAGCCAGTTGCTGTGATTCCACAGAGCGATGTATTTCTGGGCATGTGATGTGCTTTGGTTGCAGTTTTCATGGTTAATTCAAGTAGAAGAGGAATGGAAAAAAACAAAATTATTTGAGATACAATACAAATATGCAGTAATCAGACAAAAAATTATTATAATATTTGCCAAGTGTTTTTATGTATTCAGGATGCGATTATATTCTGAGATAGCCTATCAGTTTAGAGGGGATCAGTGGCTGTATCTGTCTGGATATCTAAAGCAGCATTTTGCTATGCATGATTTATTTTGAATGATAGCAAGTCCTTGCCTAGGTGAAACCGTGGCTAAGCTGTCGCATGGTGTGACCTACAGTAAAAAGGTAAAGCATTAAAATAATTTTTAGAACAGGAACTCTGCCTTTCAGTTATGTAGAGAAAAAGGGGCAGAGTGAGCTACTTCCAGGCACAGGTATGATAAAGCTTCTTAAGATGCTGTCGGATGTCTGTGGACAAGTGATGGCATCGGTAGCACTGTGAAACATGCCTTGGACTTTTAACAACTGTAATTGTTACAGGTAACTAAATACACGATGAAAGTGCTACACAGCAATGGAGACTGTGCTGGGCTAAGTTTCCAGAAAGAGCAATCCAAAATCTGTGGAGGGCTAAGTGGAGCATGCTGGGTGCTTGGCACTTCAGGTAACCAGCCTGGGTGCTTACAGATCTGATACACAGACTGGGGCTCCTGTGTTTAATAACCTGGGCTATCCTGTACACCTAGCTCTGAGCTGCCTGTTTCTGGAGCAGCTCTGGCTGTCTTCACTCCTATGTTTTACATATATTATGTCTAATCTTTTAGTCTGCAGCTTTCTACTTGGATTTCTTCCTCTGTGGACCCGTTTCTGCTTTCTTCAATTCTCGGGTCATCCCCCTCCTTGTTCCTGTTGTTATTTTGCAGGGCTTTTTTTTTAACTCATTGTAATTCTCCTTTCTCACCTTTCCCTGAAGATAGGCAGGTGTCTGGTTGGCCTTGGTACATCATGTACTCTAGTGGGCAGCCTCATCTCTAGATGTGGCAGCTGATGTTGGTTAGCAAACTGTCTGTTGCCTGCACTAAATATAATCAAAGTTCATTGTGTCTTCATTTAAGGTCTGAAGAGTCTTTCTAGTCCCACTAGGACATTCTTCGCTAGATGCTGTATAAAAATGTAGAAATATGGGTGGAATTTCAGTTTGGGTAGATTCAGGGTTTCTTACTCTGTTTAGATTCTTTGGAGATACATGAGAAACCACAGTGAACGAGCCCTAGATCCTAGGCTTGTAGCAACTCTGAATGGTGGTGATGAGAAGGGAAAATCATTCCTGACTCTAATCATAGCCAAGAGGCTTGTCTTGAAGCCTATTCCAGGGCTGTGGACTCTGGATGTACGTTTTGGCCTGATAAGGGAACGTTCAAGATGGAATTTCCACGGATAAACAAGAGGTACTAATTTGTTGTTCAAAGTTGAAAAATAAATGATGTTGCACTTCATAAATAGGGTGTTAATTATAGCAATGTAATAATCGATTTCTCCTCATTAAGTAACAAACAACACAAGCTGAAAAATGAACCAGTTTGTTTCACACAGTTGGATTAATGGAGAACCAAGTGGGTCTTAACTTTCTCTCACCAATGAATAATGGCCTAGAGAAACAGAGTGCTAATCGAGGCAACACCAGTGGTAGTAAACAAGTCAATCCTGTATTTATTAGAGCGGTAGAACATGCATAATACATTGATCTCTAGTTATCAGCTGAAAGTTGCACAATGCTGGAAAAGCAGTCTGTTGTATCTCTACTGGAAGAAGACTCTGTGACAGGAAATCCATATGTCTAGGAGGAGAGGCTTTCGTTTAGTAGAAGGTGAGAAGGGTGCCATGTGTGGAGCGGGTGGCTGGCTCTAGATTTAATGGCCATTCGATAAGTACTCTAAATGCATCACTGATACAGCAAAAGTCATTCAGCATCCCGTATCTGTAAACGTCTAAGTGCTGCTTAGGTTTGACTAGAAGTTCAGAGGAAACCAGTGACAGTATCTAAAAATGCGTAAAGCAACAATACTATAGAAAGCAAGTCAGGGTTTTTTTGCACAGGATTGTGCAGTTTTCCATGTCTGTGAAGCAAGTATGTTGGAATGGAATTCAACTCATTCAACTTGCTGTGGGGCATGATAAGTTTGGCCTCGAGAAGAGCATGCTAGCTTGGACCTTGGGGTTACTGCCTTCTAGTCGTTACTCTTCATTTGACCTGCTAGATGATACAATAATGGAATGGTTTGGGTTGGAAGGGGCCTCAAAGCCCATCCAGTTCCACCTCCTGCCATGGGCAGGGAGAACTCCCACTGGACCAGGGTGCTAAAAGCCCCATCCAACCTGACCTTGAACACCTCCAGGGATGAGGCAGCCACGATTTCTCTGGCAGCCTGTGCCAGTAATTGTAATGTGCTCAGAAAACTAAAAAGTGCCCTATGGAAGACGTAAGGATTACGAATTTCCTTCTTCATACTTAAAGTATATTAATCATGATTTTTAGCAGCAACAGTCATGAAGATCTCATTGGAAGGAATTCCTTCTCACTGGGTTGAAGCTTTCCCTTTTCTGCTTTAGATCACCATTTAGCTGCATTAAACTGGTTATGCTGGTATCAAGCAACAGTTTTATACATTCCTAGTTTAATAAAGAATAGATATAGTGCTGGGACAAGTTGGAAGGCTGTCCGATAACTCCATCTTTCTAAGACAGCTAAGCATATAGAATGGTAACTGCTATTCAGAAGGCTTAAATTCAGGCCCACAAAATTTGTTAAATCTCCTAAGCAGTCATTTGTCTTCCCTGAGGATTCCTTGCTTTGGTCTTTGATTTAATTCAGGCAACAGCCTTTATGGCAATGTGATTTGTTGTAACTAATTGCTAGCTGATAGTATTCATCACGCTAACTGCAGATGTTGGTCTTAGCAAAAGTCAAATGGAAAACATTTTCGGTTTAAGATCATCTCTATTTTCAGCAGCTGGGGGTGTTGCCGTTTTATAACAGATCCCATCATGACACGAGAAATTCTGCAGAACTGCAAAATCCAGAAAAGATAATGAAAATTCATAAAGAATTGATAAAAAGACGAGGAAGTAGGAAGGATATTCCTGAAAAAGCTGTATCGGTAGGGGAGTTTCTATTACAGGTAACTGGAGTAAGTCCCTGAGGAGTCTTCTGTTTTCATCTATTTATTAAACAACTAAGAGGGTAAGACAAACTATAAATTAATTATACTTGCCAGTAACATAAAGTCAAAGCAGTGGTGAACATAGATAATGCAATTCATAGACATCAGGGGGCCAAATTTTCTCCTTGCTTACACCTGTTCAGTCTCACTGAAGCCAATGGGATCGGACAGGGGTAACTGAGGGGAGAATGTAGCCTCAGGCCTTTTCTAAAGAGGGGTGGAGAGCTGCTGAAAGATGCTTAATGTTAATAAATATGAACTCTTATCCATTAGCCTGAGATACACAAAGGATGAGGAGCGGAGTGAGTGGAGAGATGAGGTGCATGAGGTGCAGCATGAACACCTTGTGGACAGCAGCTCCATTGGTTTCAAGGGATGCTGTGGAAGCTTTGTGGCTCAAAGCCTCGTGGCTTTTGTGGCAGCTCAGGGGAGCTGCACCGATGAAGGATTTTGAGTGATTAGGCCTGTGCTCACAGCCTTCCAGGTGGCTGCAGCATAGCATGTGCCTCTCATGCTATTTACTGGTGACTCACAGATCAACTAGCACTGACAACCTCTTATCGATTAAGTCTGTTGTGCCACAAACAGCTCGAGTGCGAGCACTGCTCAGCCCTGTAGTTCTCTCACTCAAACTGTTCATCACTTTTGTCTGATAAAAGGTGTCCACAGCTTTACGTATTCATTCACAATCTAAGTCTCAGGTTACCAAGGAAACAAGCAGGTTAATCAGCTCCACCACACTTTCCTTAATTGAGGGAGAGCACTTCATTCTCCACTTCACTCAACTAAGTACAATGGCCTTTTTTAGTTGGCTCTCGTGGACTGGTTTTGATCCACTTGACTCTGAGACAGTTCCCCTCTCCACCCATAGTGTACAGTACTGTACGCTAACAACAAACGTGATTGAATTGCTGAATTACACAATGTGCCTTCCGACTGTCTTGTGTGACAACGTTCATACATAATTTATATTGGAATTGCATTACGTTGCGTCCTTTGCATGAGGTTGGTTGTCTTGTAGCTCGTAGCTCCAGCCCTGTGAAGGAGGTGGGGCAGAGCCATTCCTCACCAGCCTTTAGGAGAGTGGCCCATGGCTGAAGCGGTGCAGGGGTGCACAGGGCATGGGCAGCCTTTCCTCTGCCTAAGGGATGTCCCCAGCCTCAGTTCTCCATCAGAAAAAGGGAAGCTAATTTCCTGCAGCTAGGTGTACTGCCAATTTGGATTCAGATTCTTCTCGCGTGTGATGTGCTCCAAGGCAATCTGTACCACTGCCTCATTTTTTCTGGGACCCCTTACCTCTAAAAATTTCAAAGAGACAAAACACTCTGCTCTATCAAGTGCTTTTTGCGAGCATTCAGTGAGAGCCTGAGGCCGTCCCAGGTCTCAAAGCATCTCCAAGCTCCCCATGCTCCCCACAAGGAGATGGTCGGCTGTGCTTTTTGCTTACTGCTTAAGCAGGGAAGCGTTTAACTGTCACTGAAATGCAGCCACTTCTGCAGCGTAGCAAGTATTTATCATGCACGGAAATCAGATCCAGCAATTACAGGCAGAAAGTAAACTGCTTGTAACAACCGCAGGGGGATTCAGGTGGGATGAATGAATTAGAGCTGCAGTGTAATAGAACTGATGCAACTTGTGACAGGGAGTCTGGACTTTTATTTATATCCCAATGGATGAATCTCTATTTTGTCTGTCTTCTGAGATGAGAGCCCTGATAACACAATGCCTTTTAACGCCAGGCTGGAGATCGAGGCAAGCAACAAAGCTTTGCCATGGTTCATATGTGCAAGGTTTTCAGTGACCTCCTCGATCACCATTCCCTGTTGTCCCAAGCCCACCTAAAGCCACTCAAGTACCCATAAATTTGCCAAAAAAGCCAAGTAAAGAAGTACTAAGAATTTCAAGCCAGCACGTTCTTTTAGTGTTTGTCACTGTGAGCATGAAAGGTTGATTTGTAATGAGGACAGTGTGCAGCTGGCTTCAAATTTTCGCCAGTATGGGACTTCTAAATGCCTGCTACTCACAGCACCTTTTTATTTATTGTGGTGTGTGCCTCTCTTTAAGTTTGGGAATCATCAAAATCAGGTAGACTCAGCCTTTGTAATGCAACCCTCTAGGAACAATTTTATTCAGTCAAAGTAATACTGAGACCTTGGAGAGGAGAATGGATCTAAAAAGCATAATTTTTTTTAAGAGCAGCCCTTGCACCAACCTTCTATTCTATATTATCATTAACAATTTCTGCTAACCCAAGAAGATACAGCGCTTTCTAGAGTACAAGCCAAAGCTCGCTCAGCTGTGTTAGAAGATTTTTTTTAATCCCTTAGTTCCTCAAGTCTTTAATATTGTCCATAAATCTTGACAAAATTACTTTTTCAGGCTTCAAACAATGCTTTTTTTATGAACTTTTCCAACTGTCACCTTGAGAAATATCTAAATGACCCAAGAACTACTTACATTTTCCACACTGTGTAAACTGAAATTTCACAACTGCCTATAATTTGAAATACTGTATCCTCCCCTCTTGGAAAAAAACCCCAAAACCACAACAAACCCAACACAAAACCCTCACACAATCATGTTTGGTTTTTCCTCTTGACTGTATATCACATCAAACCAGCTCCCATGTCTGGGGTCCTGAGTAACCAAGACAGAAATCAGTTACATTTTAAAGTAAAAAGGCTCATAGTCTAAAATAGTAGAGGCTGCTCTGCAAAGGGGAAAACAGATATCTCGCTTACTAGTGACAAAGTGTGTGTTCAGGAGAGAGAGAGAGCAGGGACCTTCATGGTCAGAAAGATCCATCGCATTTATGCCCAAGTTTCTGGCTGGAAAACCCCCTCACAGCACCAAAACCCCTTTCAGCATCCTGTGGGTTTTCAACCAGTGGTAAGAAAATGTTATTACCTTCTCTGCAATTTGCTTGAGATACCAAGCAAAGATGTGAAGTGGCAATCAAGAAAATTATAGCAGTGGTTCAAAAAGAAACCGAAAAGCATCCTGAACTAAAACCAGGTGAGTGGGGTGTCTAAGAGCGAGACCAGGACCATGGGGATGGTTGCACTTGTAGAATTAGTGGCAGAGAAAGTGAGTCAAAGAGATGTCTTGTCTGGCTTTGCTCTGGCTATGATGGCCATATTAGAAATGATTACCTGATTTTTAGTCACTTCAGTATCCATTTTTATTCATATATATCTAACAAAATGTTTCTGCTATTCACGTATGTAACATTTTTGACTGTCAACGTGAAAAGATTTGCCAAAACCAACAAAAAGATGCTTGTGATAGTGAAGCATCCCCCTGTTAATGTACAATTAAAAATAGGAAAGAGAGAAAGAAAATTCCAAAGAAGTCCTCACGGTGAGTTCAGCACGGAAACTGCTCAGAAATTAACCTGGAAAGTGCTTGTTACAAAGCAGCTGAAAGTATTTATTCCTTATTAATTTGGAGGTTATTTATCTTTTCTATATAACCACTTGGAAGTGCCCTCAATGTCTGTGTAATTCTGCAGAGTTCTCCTGTCTTGACAGAGTTCTAATTAATAATAAAAGGCACAAAAGACAAGCCAGACAAGTTGGGAAATTTAATACAATCAAAAAGATAATGTTCTATACCTTGGTGATACAAACCAAAAATACAATAATGAGCATCGGTGGGATGCGAGATTAATCCCACTTGTGAAAAACACCTCTATAACTCATCCGTGACTACGACAGCCTTGAATTATGAGATTTGCAGTTCGCTCATGGGATAAATTACACACTCCTCAGATAACCATTATGTATCTGGCAACGTCTGTATTGCTCACAGCTTTGGGTAACAGCAAGAGGCTCTGCTTTCCTATTGCTTCAGCCATGTGCTTTTCAAACATTTATTGTACAATGCTTATTGCAGGGGATAAATAATGCATACAAGGGAACAAAATTTACATTATAAGTTGATTAAACTGCTTAGCAGTTTTTAGCCACTCTCTAAATAAGGATTTTTAACCAGATTTAATCTATGCAGTGTTTCATGCCCAAAGAACTAGCATTTAATCTCTGTTTAACTGAAATTTAGTTAGCAATGTTGACACCTCTGCATTTTAACACTGGGATTTCTTTGTGGGATACAATCCCTTTCACTCAACTTAATATCCCATCTTGGTCTCTAAGGGAAAATAATTGAGTTTAGGCTAGTTTTAAATAGCGATAAGGACAGGGAACACAGATGGGTATTTCATTGATTAACACTAACACTGGCCTAAGGCCTTGGTGTCAGGCATTAGATTAGGACATTAGGAAGAGAATGACAGAGTTTTGGCACTTTATTCCTCCTCAATAACATTCTTTCACATATTAAGTTTATCCCACCCTAGGTAGCTACTTTATCATGCAGAAGGCCTTAATCCACTGATGTGACTCTATCTGCTTTCACTTTGATGCTGCCTCTGTTTACAAGAGTAATGCAGCCTGTGTAAGACAAAGTACTCGTGACAAGAACAACTGAATAAGGCTTTTAGATGCACAGAGCTCTGACCTAAAAAAAAAAGGAAAAAACCCTTCAATAAACTTCAAAATACTCCAAACCAAAAGAGAAGGGGGGAAAAAAAATCAACAAAACGAGAGGCTTTTTGAAATGAAGTTATGTTGTTTGCATCCTGAAGAAGCAGACATGAGTTTTTCATCAAGAAGATTCAACTTTACTGATCTTCTTGTACCGCACTTTATCTTTTCTTCACCTTTGACCTTCCTTTCAGTGTCTCCTCAAGGCATCATGAACGTAAGCCTTGTGGTGTTCTTTTAGAAGTAGGATTGCTGCTATCCCCTCTGGTGAATTTAAGCAGCTGTTGGAGTCAGTGACAAGGTTGGCTACAGATTTAGTATCCTGGCTGGGAAAGAGATTAGGGGTCAGTCCCCAGTGCCGGGAGACAAAAGATTCAAGCGGTTCAGGATTTTTTGGATATCCGAAAAAGATTTCATGAAATTTGTAAAGATCTAACAGTGTATTGCAGGTTTCATGTGGCCTAAACAGCTTATAGCGAGTAAAACTCTAGGCAGCCCGTAACTGGTGTTTTCACAGCAATGTGGTTTGCAGAGGGGTATGAGATCTGGGGTGATATAATTCCACAAAACTGCATCACTAAGGACAGAAACCAGTGATTTTTAACACTGACAGGGATGATGGGCTGCCAATTTTATGAAACTCAATCCAGATTAGTTGTGCATCTATTACAGAAAACCTGAGTCTCTGGTGAGGTTTTTATCTCTAGTGAATAGGAGTTTTAACGGATCTGCTACTGAGAGCGACGTTCTATTAAGTATAACTTAGTAAAAAGTTCACTTAGACACTAGCAGATTTACCTTTTTTTTTTTTCCTTTTTTTTTCTTCTCCAAATCATGGGAACGTTTTGGAAACTTCTGAAAGACAACAGAGTTATGGGCAGTGAGCCAAAGGTTTTTGACCTTATCAGTTTGAGTTTAATGAAGGCTTTCCTCCTACAAGCACAGTTTTGTTTGGAGTGTGGCTGTACCAGGATCCTGGCTGATGGTAGGGAAGGAAATTGCCTTCTTTCGAAGTCTCAGACAGTTTCCAAGGGTGATTATTCTGTGGGCATTGTAAGCCTGCTGTGAACGTTGGCACCGATGAAGTGTTATATTTGGGTTATATTTATATTTGTGCATAAATGCTCCTATTAAGATGGCTTAGAATCGTCCACATGACATAAGGGCAACCTTAAATTGTTCCTGTTTGCACGAACTGAAAATCTGGCCTGCAGAGTTCAGACAGGAACATGTGTGTTCTCTTTTCACTTATGCTGGAGCAGACTAGAGGTAACTCCGTGGAGCAGGGCTGGAAAAGAGCCAGATGAAAGATCCTCTCTGCTGGGGGGCTTTTTTTTTTTTTTTTTTTTTTTTGCGTGCACTGAGATATTTCCCTTTTAGAAGAAACAGTGAAAATCTACCATGTGACTTTTTCACCTCTCATGTTATATGGTTGCTCCAATCTGTTTTATAGTTTGGACACTGTGTGGACAGTCTGCTTTTTTCAATTTTTTAACACAAATTATGTGAATTCTGCTTGAATTCACCAAACAAAACTGTTGCTGGAATTCTCTCTGTAGAACACTGTTTTCATAACAGCAGCAACCTGAGTGATTTGTGTTGACATAGAACAAAAACCTGGCTTCCAATTCTGCTTTCCAGCTCATGAGCTGTTTCTTGTACAGCAGTTTCAAAATGGTAAAAGGGTTTGTTTTCCCACTTTTCTCTGACAGCTTCACAGCAGCTGAGTCTGCGGGAACCGTTGTCAGTGTGGTTTCATTTTTCCTAAATTTCTTTGTGAGGTGAGATGTTATTGATTGGCAGTGCCTACGAAAACGAAGGCTTGTAGGACTAAGCTTGAGCCTGACAAAGTGTGCCTGGATGCTAGGAAACTTCTTCACTTTGTTTTATCCTGGCAGCCTAAACTCAGTTTTCTAAAGGTCCTTTCTTGGCAGTCTCTCTAAGAAAAAAAAAAAGTATAATGGCAACTTACTGCTTGGTTTTTGAGGCGTGGACAGGGATTGCCAGCAACCAGCACTTCTGTGTTAGTTTGCTACTTAACACAGGATTTCAGCTTTCCAGAGAGGAGGTGAGCACAAACATCCTATGACCTGCCTGTACTCTCCATCAGTACAGAATTTGCATTGGTTTTGATGGGACTTGAGGACGTAGAAGGTCTTAACAGCTTGAAGGAGGATGTTTAAGAAAAAAATAAGCTGTATTCCTTCAGAACACTTAAGTGATGTGAATTTAATTAATTGTTTACTCCCACCTGGAAGTTTTTTAAAGCTCTCTCTTTCAACCACTTACTTAGCAGCCTGTTTCTATGTAGGACAGTTACAAACTTCAGGTCATTGGAAGGAGAACTGACTGAAGTCATGAGGTTTTTGAGTTCTTTATGTGCAGCAATGAACAAGCTGGTTTTGGATTTAAGAACATGGTGTTACTTCAGATCGGGAACAGAGTTTCACTATAGCGTTCACCCTTCAATGCAGGACATCCTGACAAATAGGGTTTTAAATCTTCATGTCTCTGGATTTTTTTTTTGTTTGAAAAGGGATTATGCCTTTGCAGAAAAATGTAGAACAACATTTTCTTGAGAATTCCTGTCAGTGTATGAGTTTAATGCACATCTGAGACATCGGCAGCACTATAATAAGCCACAGTGGTAGTTACCATCTGTCATGTTGCCAGACTATCTCAAGGCACATTTGTCTTTCTCAGGGAGGGAAGAGCACGTCAATGCACATGGAAATGGAAAGAAAAGCTGTGGTTTTAGCCCATCTCTACCACATAACCACATCTGGTGCTTCTGGACAGACCATAAAGGAGTTTAGCTCCGTCTGCCCAATATCATGTCCAGAAAGGCAGTGTAGATGTCTGGTCACTCTTTACAGTGTCATTCACATCTAAGTTGCAGCTTCAGTAGAAATCATGAAATCACAGACTAGTTTGGGTTGGAAGGGACCTCAAAGCCCATCCAGTCCCACCCCTGCCCTGGGCAGGGACACCGGGACTCCAAGCCCCATCCAACCTGGCCTTGAACCCCTCCAGAGGTGGGACACCTGGGCCAGGGCTTCCCCACCCACATAGGAAAACATTTTTTTTCATAAGATCTCATTAACACCACTAAAATATCACTGGTTTTTTGATTAGCTTGTCTGCTGGTTGACTTCCAACAAACTCAAAAGTGGCAGGAGACAAAGGGGGAGCCTCGGTGGGTCCGGGAATTGCAGGGACAGGCCACAGAAACCACAAGTCATTGTCCTGCACTAGATGTGCCTACTGCACTGGTAAGTAGGGGGCAAGCAGGTAGGGAACCTCCAAAACACTCTTGTGAAAGCTGCTTGTGTGTTTCTGCCTTCAGAAGAAACACGGTGCGCGTGTGCCTGGGGGCCAGGGCGACATGAAAATGGACCAGGGAAATAATGTACCTGGACAAGAAAGCACTAAAAAACCCTCCACTCACAATTAGAGAAAATCTGTATATGGGAAAGCTGGTGAAAATAATTATTAATGCTGAAGCACCACAATAATTTGTCAAAAGAGAAAGCTTTTAATAATGTTCTTGCTTTTTAAGCATTCTACAGCTTCTGGAGACAAATAAGGCAAGTGTCTGATGGTGAGAGTCAGATGGGGCTGTGGTGAGCGGAGGCAAGCCCTGTGTTACCGCTGGGCTGTGTTCCCCGCTATTGTTGATATCAAATACATTCTCAAGCATCCGATTTTACTCTGAAAAAGTGAGATGACCACTTTAGGGCAAAATTGCAGCTTTAGTCTCTATTGTGCTCAGATTGCAAAATGTGCAGGTATCCAACATATCACACTTCCTTGACAAAATCAGACTGTGTTAGAGTGGATTTCATCTTAAACGCTGACTTTTATCTCATTCAAGCCTCCTCCTAAGATGACTGGGCATGTGAACGTAATCTAGACAATAAAGCAATGGCAGTTTAAATAAAACCAAAAGTCTTTAGGCTCCAACTCAGAATTAAAACTCTTAGAGATCTTGTCTAATGTGTTGTTTATGCTGCCTGCCCCCATTCTTTGGGAAATGCAGGCTAGCCAAAAGTTTTTGATCCTTCTGCTATTAACAGATGGTATACGTAGCTAAGGATAATCTGGGACTATCACTTAGGCCACAAGCAAAGGGGTGAGGGATGCTCCCCTGTGGGTACCCTTAAAAGGCCATAAGCTTGAGTAGCAAAAATGAAAAGGTCTAGTGCTGGTGTTAATTACGCAGAAACCACACAGAAAGTGCTCGCTGTCACAGAGTTGAGAGGTTGTGCATCCCTTCCACAGATAAAAGGCATGGTATGAAAACATTTTGCAGAGGACAATGAAGGGAAGATTAGCATAATCTTTTGCCGTATCCTCAGTAAGCTATCCATGAGTGAGCTGCTTTTTTCTCATTCCTTTTGCTCTAATGTCTGGATTTAAGGAATGGCAATGTAAGAATAGGCTTTGTCCTTGAAGCCTGACGGTTGTGTTTTCCCGCCTTCATGTGATCATCCTTGTTGCTGGTGTACCGCTCTTCTGGTAATCAGACAATGGAGAGAAAATGAAGTGTCAGTTCATTGACAGAACCTTATCCCAGCTATGTTTTTTCTTAATCCAGACTCACCAGTGCTCTTGCACTCTCCGTATTTCCTCATTTCTTCTGAATCAATAGGGCAAAATCTCTTATGTAATTGTTTGAGACGAAAGTAAAATCAAACAATGCAGGAAAAATCCTAAAAATAGCTCCGTGGAGCCTAAAAGCGACATAATGGTGTAATTCCTCTCCGCTTGGGAGGAGAGGGTCTGTGATGGGTGCTGGTTTAGCATAGTAAATTGAGCATGCTTTAACACACACCTCAGCCAAAATGGCTCTTTGGATGCACGATGCTTAGTTTCAGCACGGGGGCTTAGCCATATTCACGCTACAGTTTAGCATGGCGATCTCTAGGGCTGGCGCAGTGGCTAATACTCAAGTTTGTTAGCCACTTTGATCCTGAGTGCCCTGTTTTAAGTTTTGCTACTACTGGTTAAGCCAGTGTTTTGTTACCGCAGGGATAACTCAAGGAGTCGGAGTGTTGGGAGGCACTATCCCCAAGATCAAAATATAAAAATAGGTCTGAGGTCAGGGAACTGTACAGACCCCCAGAAGCTTTTCAGTTTTACAGCTGGAGATAGTCTCTTAAGTATATATAAATCGTCATTAGGATTCTGACAAAGAAGTGCACGATGGGATTGCTGCAGGGCAGGCTCTTTGAATCTTATTCCTGATAAAAACCACTTCTGGCTGGCTGACAGGAGACAAGGCAAGTTCAAGGAAGGCATTAAAAACATCTTAAATCTATTGATGGCAGCAGAAGTGTTGGGATGAATAGTTTGGGATTAGGACGAAGACTTCTGAGTGCAGTCAGGGCAGAGAATTCGGGGCCAGTTGGCAATTCTAAAGGAAAATATGTTTCTGAATATGGTCAGATTCAAAGAATAATTCACAAGATCACTGTGAAACTTTCTAAGAGAGAATAGTTGATTTTTTTTTTTCTTCTTTCTTCCCCAACCTCCCTCATCCCCTGAGTAAAGCCCCTGTCTGATTGAAATGCTGCTTGAGCTGGAGGCAGGGTACCCATCAAAGAGCGCCCCAGCAAAGGCGCCGCTGGGCAGCAGGCGGAGGCTGCGGGGCGAGGGCAGGAGCAGATTTGGGGGCAGCGATGGGCCTCTTGGCCACACCGGGAGCAGCAACAGCCAGGCCTGGCATCGGGGACTCCCCACAGCTCCTCCTTTTTGACAAAGGGATAGTGTCTTTCCTCTACCCCACTTGCCCTGAGCAGCCTGTGGTGATGGAAGACAAGGTGCCTTTACTTCCTTGGGACCAAAATTTCCTTGTCACCAGATTAATGGCTGCAGTCAAGAGTGGCATTTGGTTTCCCAGTTTTTTCCTTCCCCAGGATAACGTGAATGTAGAGTCTTGCACTAGAACCTTCGAATCAGTAATTTCCATGTACCTCTAGAGCTCTCGGTCAAGGAGAGCCTCTGTCAGTGTAGTGTTGCTCATTTATGTTTGGATTTTGCATTTATTTCAGAGAACTGGGTTGGCTAGAGTACCATGTGGACCACAAGTCTTGATGTGTAAACCTCTGCTGCCTTTGGACCTCCTGGAAATACTTCTCTCTGCACCCACGGCTGTCCCCAAAGGCATGCACTGAACCAGTGGAGTATTGGTGTGGCTGTCACAGCGTGGGCTGCTGTAGATCCTTCTGGCAGGATGGAGCAACGTTCTGGTGGAAAGGCCTTTCCTAATAATAGAAATTGTGTTAATGTTCTTCCTAATTGATGCCCAGTGGAGCAGTGACAGCAAAACCCCATGCTTGGTTGGAGAGAAAGACTGGACATGTTAGTACCTGAGTTTACTTGTTGTGGAGCATGGGATAGAACCTCTTGGTACAGTCCAGAGCTGTTTGATTTGAGACACCAAGAGGTTATTCTCCCTTGGGTCCTTAGGGATAATATTTCTTTTCCTGTGCTATGTGGATGGTGCATCAATCTGATGCTCATGCTGTACTGAGCACAAATGAAAGTGGCTCTGTTAAAAGAAGAGTTGGTCAAGAGGATGACAAAAAGGCTTAGCGGTCAGAGCTGTCCTATGTTCTGTGCTAGCAGGGAGAGTGGGTATCAGCCTTTTCTTAAAGGGAAAAAAATAAATTGCAGCTTTTCTATCCAACCTAGAATTCTGCCCCAACCTAATGCAAGCAGACAGGTTCAGTGCTACCTAAAATTATTTTGCCTCGTCAGTGAACTGTGGTGTTTGCCTGTTCATAAATACTGTGGACACCTTATTGTCTGCTCCGCTGCCATCTGACACACAAAATTGAATCAAATACTCGCTATATCCACGTTGTTGTCAGATATCAGATACAAAAATAAGCCTGCTTCCCTTTGTGTTTTAGCTATCATGTTCGGTTATGTCAGGCTCTGGGATCAGAGTGCATTTGGCTGGGTCTCTCCGGAAGGAACCCAAGTGCTCTGCAGTTTATGCTGATTTGAGCAAGGCAGCAGTTGGTGGACAGCAGGCAATTGAAAGTTTGCATGGCATTACACCTAGCTGGCAGCATAGTGCGTTTGTATAATAGTTTAAACCATCAATGAGAATAGTTACATTTAATTACATCTTATTTACAAGGGACCCGCAACAATATTCGAGCATATCTTGAGGCAGTGTTAACTGAGGTATAAAAAACCTGGACCTGTGGAGAAACACGAACTGGCACATGAGAAATCTTGTTATAAATTGGCTAAATCATAATTATTTTCTTCTTTCAGAAGTACTTCATAATAAGATACCCTTAAAGCACTGGGAATAAGAACCATTGATCCTTCCCTTGAGTGCATTGTACAGGAGTGAAGATTTGTGTAGAGAAGAGGTGTGGCAGAGCAAAGACAGCCCCCAGCTTCCTTGAGTGCTACAGAGAGAGCCGGGTGCGGTTTTAGCAGAGCCGGCACAAGAACCTGTTAATCATTTAGGATGGGAGAACTTGGAATAGATGTACAGACCAGGAAGCCAAGTCACACGGCAGGGTTATTGGAATGTCTTCCCTTTTTAAGAATCTTTTCCAATACACAGCATTTGCACTTCCACCCTCTCCTGGGAGATTGCCCTTCATAAGGTCCCTATGGCCAAACAGCACCCAGAACCCTTCATTCCTGTGCTCTGGGTTCGTGCAGGGTATGTCCTGTTAACTCACTATTATGAATAAGTCACATCAGCATTTGGTTTTCATAGAATCATGGAATGGTTTGGATTGGAAGGGACCTCAAGGTCCCATGGTCAGGGACACCTCCCACAGGATCAGGGGCTCCCAGCCCCATCCAGCCTGGCCTGGAACCCCTCCAGGGATGGGGCAGCCACCTCTGCTCCGGGCAACCCGGGCCAGGGCCTCCTCACCCTCACAGGGAAACGTTTCTTACTAATGTCATCCCAATCTCTCCTCTTTCAGCTGGAAACTGTTTCCTCTCATCCTACCCCTGCACTCCCTGGCCCAGAGTCCCTCCCCAGCTTTCCTGGAGCCCCTTTCAGCACTGGAAGCTGCTCTAAGGTCTCTCTGGAGCCTCCGCTTCTCCAGGCTGAACAACCCCAACTCTCTCAGCCTGGCCTCGGATGGGAGATGCTCCAGCCCTTGGATCATCTCCTCCTCTGGACCCGTTCCAACAGTTTCATGATGTCTGTGAAACTGCTGCTTTATTCAAATCAAACCTCTATGTGTGAAGAAAGACTTGTCCTCTTGGAGAACTGTCATTTATCCAATTAAGCGCAGACACATTGTTACACGACTCAGGCAAATGATTACTCCTCAAAAAACCACCCAGGGAAACAAGCTGTTCACAGGCTCTCTGTAGGCTCACCTGCAGCACACAGAGAAAATTGATGGAGTTCAATGGGATTATGGGGAATATGAGGAGCTAAACACGTGTCTGAGTGTTGTCAGGATCAGGGCTGATGCACACATCCACCACCGTCAGGAGCAGCTCGTAAATTATTAATGATCAGAAAAATTGCCTAAATTAATTGGGTAATTTATTTGTAATGAATACTTCGAGCATCTCTATTCCTGAATGTCTTTCTGCCCTTGAATAAAGCAGCTCGGTAGTGCTGCCTGCCTCTTGTTTCGAATGTAGTTAAAGCTTCAATTAGGCTTGCCTACACTGAAACTTGACATACCGGTTTCTTTCACGTATTTGTACAGACAGAGCAGCAAGTCTGTATTTGGGTTGTATTTTTGCAGGGTTTGAAGTCTTGTTCAAAGATCTTGAAAAATTGAATGACTGAGGACATAGACTGGAATTCTGCCCTTCAGTTTATGTGCAAAATCAAAAACATGCAAAGTTTGGTAGTATCTGAGCTTCATCTGATAAGGCATACATTAAAGTATAAAAAGAAAGCCCAGAAATAGGAGACTTGTCAGTTTGAATGTTAGTTAAATAAGTACATAAGATAAACAGTTCAGTGAGGGTTATGTAGCTGAATTTTCAATCAGGATGCACAAAAGGCTGTTACAACAGCATCTTCCATTACCAAAGGCATGTAGGATTTGTTGCCCAGAGTAGCAGGCGAGGCATACTTAGCAGAAAAAAATCTACTGCCTTTAGCAAAGCTTCCTTTTTAATTTAAATATTAGTAACCGATTCAGAGCACCAGAACCCCCTCTCACCCTGTGTTCTCCAAAACCCAATATCCAGCAGTTTTTGACTGTTCATTTCCCACTTAATTAAGGCTGAAAAGCCTTTCTTTCAAAACTATTCATACCTGCAAACAGGTAATACTACTAAAGATAAAGTTAGTTAAACGCATACCTCGGTTTTGTTGTAATCTTAAAAGAAATGACAGTTGTCATTCTGTTAAATAGAATGAGATTAGTAGCTGCAAGGTTTTACAAATCAACCTTTTAATTTCCATGTGGGACACTGCATTTGTTAAACAATTTTGCTCCATTATAGCATCAGCTTTGAAATAATTGGCCCAGAAATTCAAGATGAATTTACCTTTAAAAAAAAGGAAAGAAGCATTTGAGAATTAAGTGGAGCAAAGTTCTCCCTGCTTGCGTTTGTGTTGAAGAAGCTGCTTTTTCTTCTGGAAGAAGGTGTATCGGGGTCAGGTAAGAGCTGAACACCTTAGCTTCTCCTGCCACTGTTTGAGGGCAAGTTAGTGACTGCCACAAAAAATCACTGTCCAGAGTGAGATGGGGTAAAGGTGGGTCTGGAATTGGCTTGAATGGGATCTGGGAGGGAAAAGAGTTTGCTGTGGGCAACAGAGAAGGCGAACAGGGGGTACAGGTTGTAATGCACCAGCGCAAACACTCACATTGGAGCGTTAGAGATGGGGGCAGAGTGATGCAGAGAATCGCTGGAGGAACTGGATAGGGAAAATTGCCGAGAGAGGCCACGTGTGTATAAAGCATGTAGGTACTTGTGTGTCTGGGGGGAATCTGAACACTTTGGGTTTTGCATAGGTATCTTCTGATCTTCTCTTGGACAGTCTCCACTTTTGCTTCTCAAGTGTGGCCCTGGAAGGAGCTGATAAGCCAGGACGAGAGCTACAGGCAGCTCGGTATCCACGTGCAGCGAGAGCCGTGTGTAATCCCGGCCAGCTGGCTGCAGCTCTGCTGCCTTCGAGGGTGACATGGGCCCAACTGCCTAGCTCACTGCGTTGGCACACGAGGTGTGAAAAGGGGGAGCATGGCCTGCTGCTTTCTCTTCCAAAAAATGGCACGTAATGCAGAAGGATAGCAGGGAACAGCAGTAAATGCAGGAGATGTGGTGTGCTGAGTGGCCAGACCTTAGAGGTGGTGAGGGTGCATCTACACGGAAGTCATTAGTGAAGCCCCCTCTGTGGTTGTAGCTCTGCTCTGTTTGGAAAGTGATACGTAACCTCAGCTACAAACATAACTTAGCAGAAATTATAAGGTTCCTTTTAAGGTTTTTAGTGCGGTCCATGGACTATTGTCTCAAGTTTCTGTTGCTAGAGAAGACTCTCTATTTTTATCTACAGACATTGTATATTAAATTTAAGCAGGACTGTTTATTCTGTTTTTTTCACATGTGTAATTTGTCTGGGTACAATTTTTTTTTGCATTTGTTCTTTGGTGTTAATGCATTTTTTTGTAGAATATGTGTAAATATATATGAGCAAACTGTAAAAGTTATTCAGCTACCCAGTGAACCATGTAATCTGTTGATTCATAGAGACAACAGATAATAGAGTGAGATATTTGCTTTACACTGTCTGTGTAGTATCTAGGCACAGAGTCAATTTGTGTCCTGTCGGGGCATGTTGCACCACACTATATTATCACTTTGAGGGTAGGCAATTTGGGTAATGAATATGTGTGCTGGGTGGGGGTGGAGGATTTATCCAATATCTGCAAAGTGGAAATGTTGAACCAAGGTTTTGGCTTGGTTAATTCAAAGCACTATCATCACAGACAAGCTCTTCTGCTATCTTGGAAACAATATTATTAATTAGCTTCTCTCCTCCCTGTTATCATACCATAAAAAAGGGAACAGTGCACTAAACACTGACATTTTCTTTGTACAGCAGGTAGGAGTAAAAATGCCATCACTTTGGGAAAACATGAAAATTAAATGGAAGTAAATGAGCATTTTGAGAGCAGTTGAAGTAAAATAGTTGCTAGTTTCTATGCCTGATGCAAGGAACCACTGGCCCAGGCTGTTCCTACAGCAGCCCATCCCTGCACTGCTGTTCTTGCTTCTCCTCACAGCCCTGGGTGGAGAGCTGGGCATGTGCAGGAGGCTCAGAATAACATCAAACAAGCCACCCTCTGTCCACTGAATTAGTGAGATGCTCCAGAACTGAACTGCTTCCTCCCCTCAAATATCTTCCCTGGGTTATGCTGACGATATGCTGTGCAGTGCAGGAGAACGTGGGCCCAGCTGTTATGTCAGGTATCAGGATGGGTTCAGCTGTGTTACTGCAGGTCTCTGCCCTAGATAATTTACCCTTTTGGTACAGGTGGAGTGTGTTAAAGCAGCTCCATTTCTTCTCCCTAATGCTGGTACAACTGAGCTTGGTTGAAGATGGCTCAAGTATTGCTGTGCAGTCAGGGTAACAGATGAACCTCATGGTTAAACATACAGGCAACCTAAATAAACCCACCAAAGCGTATCCTATGTTATCACAGAATCATTTAGGTTGGGAAAGACCTTTAGGATCATTGAGTCCAACCGTAAACCTCACACTACACAGCCCACCACTAAGCCATGTCCCTAATGTGAGCCTCTATAATGTGTCAAGCTGAAATTAGCCCACCTGTATCATCTTCCCCATCCTCTGATCCTGCCATCATCACCTGAAGTCACTGCTGAGGTTTGAAGCCTGCAGAAGGGAGTGGGGAGGAGCTGTGCACCCACACTGCGGGTGACTGTCATGTCAAGGAGCTCTCCAGACATCAGATATGAAGCCAAACAGCAAAGGCTAACCGATGGGAAAGCTGGATGAAAGAAAACAAAGTCTTCTTTCTTTTCTCACTAATGGTAGGTGATTTGTCCATAAGCAATCATTTCACTCTAAGATCTGATCAGGCCTGCTTCTGACACCTTAGCTTCACTTCATCCAGGCAAAACTCTTCTTGAGTTAGAGCTCCTTCCACCACATACACCCAGCTTTCTTTGGGATCAAAATGGTACTTTTCAGTAAGGCTGGCCCGGAGCATCCCTGCGGGCAGCTGGCCTGAGCCGGTGCTCCTCTCCTTCCACACACGAGGTGCCACAGCCAAGGCCAAGCGGGACAGTCGCAGTCACCTAGAAAGGAGGCAATGTGCTAAGTGTGAGGCTCAATCATGATTTCTGCAGAGGTACAGGACAAGTAGGGGTTTTTTTCTCTAATTAGTTGTATTTATTGTCTGTGCTGAGGAGCTCTGGTGAAGGAAAAGGTCAGCATTGTGATATGCATTGTACAAACACAACAGAACCCAGCCGGTATCTGTGCGGGGGCCAATTAGTGTCTGCGATGCTCAGCAGGAGCTTTTCCCAAGACATCTCTCAGCCATGGGTGCCAGGTGAATTCAGCGTCTTTGTACACCTTAGACTAGAAGATGTGTTGGAACAGAGCATACGAGGAGGTGGCTTTTGATCGCATTAGAAACATTAGCTCCCAATTTCTGTCTGCTTATACAGCACATTTCCTAGCAGTGCTAGTTACTGCTGAGACATCTCTGAGGATACAGCTGGTAGGTGCGTTTGTTCTCAGCTCCTGGAAACTTGTTGCAAGCTGAGAATGTAACTCCAGCTCCAAGGATGATGGGGAAACCCACTGCTCATCCATCAGCCACGCAGCTTAATGCAAGCAGGGGCAGAGTGAGGTTCTGGGGGGTCAGTATCGCCTCCCTGACTGGAACCAGCCTTCTGCTGCTCACCTACTGTTCACCAGCTCCAGCAACCCCAGCAGCTCCAGTGGATGTTTGAACCCAGCTCGAGCAGTTGTGTCAAGATTTTCATTTAGGCCAGAAAATGATCCCTGAGTTGTTGAGATCAGGCCTGGTGCATGTTGTAAATAAAATGGACCAGGGAAAACGTGTCTTGCTTAGGTACATCTGCTTCCCTTAAAAGCAAAAGATACCCTTGAAGGCCTGTATGACCCAGTTGTAATTGCACCTCAGTTTAGTGCTGGGGTGACTCTGTAAGGTCTTTCTCTGATGGGGGTCAGGTCAGAGCCCACAGTACTCCCAGCGTCCTGGCTGGGAAGACGTTGCCGCCTTGGCTTAGCTCTACCAGAAAAGCTCAGCAGACTGGTGACGTCCCTGCCATCCCAGTGCATAGATCTCCTGTGGGCGGCGTACACGGCATCACTCTGAAAGAGAAGTTAGAAAACATCCTGGGTATTGTGTACCATAAAAATTTCAGTTTATCTCGCATGTATTTTTAATGGCAGCCACTTTCCAACTTTCTTTTGTTCAATACAGACAGCAAACTTGTTCTTGAAGTAAATACTGTTTTAGTCTTCTGGTTTTTTTCCCCTTTATTTCATTTCAGTTTAGTTCAGTTTAGAGCTTCTGCCTGAGCAGCCAGGGAATATATATAATAGGGCATGAATACATTCTTAAAAGTATTAGAACAAGTATGGAAACACAGAGCCCTTGGTGACCTTGCTAGTCCTCTGCTGATCACTTGTGTTTGTTGTTGTAGGAAGGCAAACATAAGTATAGAAGTGTTATTGAACAGAAAACCCTTCAAAAATTTCAGCAGCCCTTTGTATTCGAGCCGCGGAGCCATGGGGGGTCGCCCTGCTCAGAAAGCATACTTATGCGAGTATTAAGAACTGGCTGAGATAAGAAGTGAAGCTTAAGAGACCTTCATCATTAGCTGCTAGTGGTGGAGATTAGTGATCCTACTACAGGATTACAGATGGAAAGAGTGCTAGTGTTGGTTAATTGTTCATTAATGCTTGTAAAATAAGGTAGCAGTGGTAAAACTTGCTATTGTCCGCTCTCTCGAAGTAAAACAAAATTGGATCTGCTTGTCAATAGCTGTATTGATGTTAACGGGAACACGTTTAACAGATCATTTTACAGTGTAAACTGCTATCCAGCTCTTTCAACGTTTAATTAGACACTATTATCCTAATAAGAAATAATTTATGTCTTAAATAATCTGTTCTCTACACACAAACGTTTTATCTTTTTAATTAGCAATGCCGTCACTAGGGTGCTTTTAATATTTCAGAGTTTGCATACAAATCTCAGGTGGAACATTACCTCCCCGTAGCCTGGTGGATTTATTTTATTTGCCGTACCTTTAGAGTTGCTGTACTTCCCCAGCAGTGCTTTTCTGCGCCGTCAGCGAGCGGCAGGCGCGATGCCCGGAGCAGCGTCCCCCTCTCTGCTGCAGCCAGGGTTATATAGACTTCTGCTGGCAAAAACTGGGGAGCAGAGAGCTGGGAGCAGGATGCGCTTCGAGGAGAAGCAGCTGGGGTTTTGGCTCCGTGTCTCCTGAGGGACTGCCGTGCTGTGTGAGGCAGGGCCACGCTTGTCCTCGGTGTTGGTGGGATGCTCAGTCTGGACTTGGTGAGCTTAAAGGTCTTTTCCAGCCTCAATGGTTCTATGTGTGTAGAGGATTAGTATTCTCACAAAAAATTATTTCATGGCAAGAAATCTCAGCTGTCCAGGAAATAAAAGTATGTGTTTTAAAGGCACTGGAAAACTCTGCGCCTTCCAGGTTACTCCCCTGTAGGTGCTTGAGCATGAGAATTAAAGGCTCTGGGTCCTCAAGGGGATGAACCCAGGGAGATTTAATCGCACCCTCAACAGGTTTTCCTTGGTGCGTCTTGGTCAAGGATAATGGTACAAGCATCACTGAGGTTCTTTGCTGTGCCCTGATCCTAGGTCCTGTGGCAGCAGCTGGAGGAGCCCGTGCCAGAGCCGCTGGCCCGGCGGGGCTGTTGCAGCTTCCAGGCTCTGACAGGGTACGGAGAAGCCCGGCCGGGCTCTAACACAGGAGCAGGAGCCGCGTGTGCAGGGTGAAAAGTTGCTGTGCTCTGATAAACGGCCTGAGAGGAGATGTGTGTGTGAAGGAGCAAATGCAAACCCTTCTGCTGAGTGCTACTAACCTACCAGCCCTGATCCACCACCAACCCATGGCAGAGACCACATAAACCACCACTTCGGGGCTCCAGGGAACGGGCCTGTTACGGCTTCCCCTCACTCATCGCTGCAGCCTGGTCAGTTGGAGCAATCGAGCAGGGGCTCCTCCAGACCAATGAGTTGCCCCATGGAGAGATTTGAAAGCAACAGCATCTCTGTCAGTTGATAAGAAGTGATACTGCTGGTTAATTGCCTCAAAAGTGTTAACCAACAGCTCATTAGTCCCAAAGACACAAATTTGATAACTCTTTTTGTGTGGCATGGAATGAGAAGTGAATAAATAATTGCATGCTGAGACCTGCCACTGAGAGATGTAAGATGTTGGTTTAAGATAAAGAAAAACAAAGCCCGACTGAAATCTCTGGGAAGATGAGAAAGATATAAGTCACAACCTCAGTCTGCAATACAAACTCAAGCCCAGCTTTTCTGTAATGACTTCTGTGATAGGAGTAACAAATAATAGGCAAGTTGTCTGCGCTGCGAGTTAACCCCAGTACAGAAACAAAACCGTCCTGCTCTTCGTTTAGTAACTAAGAACAATACCATGGAGAGGTTGAAAGGGAGATTGTATCGAATGCTGAAGCTTTCTTTATTGCCCATTAACCGCTCCTCTCCTGCGCTTACGGGCACTTCTTCAATCACTGCGGCTATAAATTACCTTTTTAGCAAACTGCCCTTGGTCTGGTTTGGGCAGGACCTCAGGGCCTGGCAGTAACTGCTCAGCGCAGGCCATTCCACAGCAGTACAACAGGCAGAGGAAAATAAAGAAATCATTGCTGTGCCTTTGTTACGCTGATGGAAAGCTGTGGATTTGGAGTACATCCCTCTGGTTCCTCCAGTGATATTAAGGGATGTGTACATAGCATGCGCCACAGTGTGGTAGCTGCTGCTTAAAATCTAAGCATGAGCTGCCGGACAAACAGATAATTTAAGGAGAGAAGAGTGCTATGTGGAGGTGCCCTGCTTGGGGACATGGCAAGGTCCTTTGATTTGAATTTGAAGTGTACTTTAAGGTGTATGCAACCACTGGGGCTACAGCCCTTGTGTGCAAGAATTGGGATTGCAAATAATTAGAAGGGCAAAAAAGGTTCCTTCCTGATAGGAATTCTCCAAAGATCTGTAGTTACCATGTAAATGAGACGCTAGAATAACTGTGTGGGACACTGGTAGAGACCTCCAGGATGAAACTTGTGGTCTGTACTGAAAAAAGTGAACAATGAAGTCCCTCTGTGGCGACAGGAGACAGGAGCATCTGAAGAGGGGTCTTGCCATTCACTCTGCCTCATTACAGGTACCTGACTGCATCTCAGCACAGCGGCTCATTAGTAAGAGAAGACTCTGACGTTAGTTCAGATGTTGATCGACATACCTGGTGGTGTGAAGTCTGGATTGTGCTGTCAGATGGAGCTTTATCAGCTGCAGTGCAGCCTGGTGGTTTATTGTGGAGCGTTGCTTTAGGAAGAGGGTGTTAAACTGCTTGCCAGGAGGTTCGACACCCACCCAGCCGTTGTCTCGTAGCCTAGACCACTGTGGCTTCCTACAATCTCATAAGAGTCCAGGTGAAAAGATCGTGAAAAAGTGTCAGTGCAACTCTCTGGCAGGGTTAATGTATCACAGTTATTATCCACTCTTTCGACCTAATGCCAGATGACAGAAGGGAAAAACCTTGCCTATCTCAGTTCTCCATTGGAGCATTAATGGCAATTTGCAATTGTTCTGCATTAAAAGCCTATCAAGCACGACGTGGCCTTCCGGGACTCGGAGTGCTCTGGATCGCCCTGCCTGCACGCATCTCTGCTTCCACCGCCTCTAACCGCAGCCTCCATGGCAGCTGAGAAGGAACACGCCAACCGTCCTCGTGCAATCTTTTCCTCAGCGAGATCTTTTTCCAGCTCACCCGTTCTAAGCAGCCGATGGTTTCCTGTGACCTCCTGGACCTACGCTTCAGTTTCTTGTACGCTACGATCCAGCTCCCTCTTCTTGCCTTGTTATGAGCCGGCGCGTGATGGATGAGCCCTTAGCACGCCTTGAGGTGCAGCAGGAGCAGCGGAGGAGGTACAGGCAACGCAGCCACTTCAGCAAATTAGCAGCAACAGCAGGCTCTGTTGCGGCAGTTCTGTTGAATGCCATCATTTTAACTGTTCACTATGGAATAGCTCCTAAATGGCATTTATATTTAAGTCAGTTTATTATATTATTCCAGCCATGCAAAGCTGTAGTGAAAATTTACCAGCTCAGGCACAAAATCTATTCACCCACCCTTTTCTGAGATGATGGTAATGGACCCCCCTCCCTTTTCCCTCCTTCTTCCCTCAAATGATTGTATTTTGCTTGCCCATCAAAACAAATCACTCATCTTGGGTGAATAAAATTTTGCAAGGCTGCACTATGCAGGATGACACAGTTCGATGAGGTTTTTTACATTTTTTTGCCACCACTCTGCAGATTTCGTGCCTCTTGCTTAATTTCTGTACTCAAACTATCTTCTGGATTTCTGACACTTGTCACTTTGTCGTAACTGACAATATAACACCGTTTTCCTTCTACAGCAAAGACTTTTGACATTCTTTTCTGGTTATTTTTTAATTTAAATTAAAAAAAAAAGTAAATAGAAAAGTTATGGCTTATACCGAGATTTTCTTTGCGTGCTCCCAAAGTCCTTCCTCAGATTTTTGCACTCCATGGTCACTTCAACCAAAGAAAGGGGTTCCAAGTGGTGTTTCGAGGGGGTGTTGGTAGACAGAGCAGGGTGGCCAGCACAGGGCACTGAGAGGTTCCAAAGGACCGGATCAGTTTGGTGGCAGCTGGTGGCTCCCCGGGCCGCCGGGTACCTCAATACCAACACAAAATGCTCAACCATCACTCTCTTGCCAGTGCTGTGCGTCGGCGCGTGAGGGTATATGGAGGGGGTTCTCCTCCCCTGCCTTGGTTCACAAGGAGCAGCATGAAACCTGAATTACTGCCACCGTTTCTGGGTGTCCCGTGAGCAGGCTGCCCTGCAGGAGATGTTCTTCTGCCCTTTGTGAAGCAGCTTACCACAACAAATCTTCTTCCGACGTACACTCCAAACTGGGGACTCAGCTGTGTGTTCTGCAGACGTGTTGTTTTGGGCACTTTTTCTGCTTCCTTTCTACTCAAAAATCAATACAAGACTTGCAAAGCAGCTCCTTTCTCCGCCTCCTTACCACCTGTGTCAGCAGAGGAGCTAAAAATCAAAAAAATAAAGTAATCAGTTATTTTAAGCCGAAGCTTGAAAGGATATTAATTCAGTGGGATAAACTGCAGTTAAGAAACTTTTATCAAGCAAGCCAGGTTAGGTGGTTAAAAGAAAGAAAGAAAAAAACCCTACAAAACCATAGAGTAGGTAGCAGTTTATGTGTCAAGAAAACTGAGCGAAATTTTGACACTCTGATGTCTAGCAGATAGCACTTAAATCATTTTTCTCCAAACTTCAGTCATAAAACTTCAAAGTGGTTTAGCCATAATACAAATTTTTAGACTAAGAAGTGGTGTTTGAAGTTATTTTATAGGATTTTGCTGTAAGGGCTCCCATTGATTTGTAGTAAGATAAAAGAAGAAAACTTTATTTTCGAAGCTTTGTCGGAAAAAGCTTAGCTTCCATTGGCCGTTCTGCCAATATGCCTGGAGGGGATGATGATGTCGACACGGATATTATATGCCTATACGAACTGAACTGAGTTTACACCTCCTGCTGTTTGTGTTATGGTTAAAATCTGTCACAAAACTGGCAGTGATTTATTAAATGTTTAATGAAGTGAGACAAAAACTTCAAGAACTACAAACAGAAAAGTAGAACATCACATTAAAGTATAATAATATAGGTTACATTTCTGATTTTCCCCGTATTTCTTTTGCTAAAAATGGGAAAAACACAATTACAAATCAAAAGATTCAGGGGTGTCACAGATCAGCCTACCAAAGGTTGGGATTCACTCGCTCACTTTTTTCTTTCTAAACAGAGGAATGAAAAAAATAATATGAAATGAGGGTGATATAAAATGTTGAGGATGGGGAGGCCCTGGCCCAGGTTGCTCAGGGAAGCTGTGGCTGCCCCATCCCTGGAGGGGCTCAAGGCCAGGTTGGATGTTGATTTGAGCAACCTCATCCAGTGGGAGGTGTCCCTGCCTATGGCAGGGCCGGAACTGGATGGGCTTTGAGGTCCCTTCCAACCCAAATTTCATGATTCTATGAAATAACAGTACACTCTCAAAAACCCCACCATCCAACCCCAAGAAAAACCCAAGCCAGTGTTATAGAGTATCAGGTCTCAGCCACAGGAAACGTTCCCTATTAAGTTTCTAGAAGAGCAATATCAACCATGGCTCAGTGCTACCGCACTCCTACTGAATGTCCCTGTTAGGAAAAAAAACTTTCATGTTTAAATAACGTTTTCCTAATAAAGAAATATTAATTCTATCTAATGAATCTAACCAGAGTTATTAGGTATGTTAAAAATTAATTCCTTAATGCAAACTTCAAATTGATTTTCTTTGCCAACAGCTCTCGGGAATTATTATTGCTCGTGATACTGCTTTATGTTTCCTACATTAGAATAAGATACACTATTTGTGTAAGGCTCCTGTCTGTTGCTGCGTGTGCCTTTTAAAGCTGAGCAAGTTCACTTTTTCTGGCAGAGGTTACTTACATTTTATTGTGTACGAGAGACTTAGACTATATTTTATGTTTAATTATTTCTCATTGTAAAGTGCAACTCCTGTTGTTTGACTTGCCTGGAACTAAAAATTCATTAAACACGGCAGGAGGGGGTTTAGGACTACAAATCCATGTTTATTCTGTTATTTAACTCAACGGACATTGGCCATCAATAGATCCATACCAACAGGCTAATCCATCATGCGGTTTCCGATGGACTTTGCCAGCACTGGAACACAGACCCCTGAGCATCCAGCTGTGAGACCCTTGCCTTGCATCTCTGTTTAGCAAGGATAGGAATATGAATTCATGAAATAAAGAAGGTTTGCACACCGTGTTGCCAACCACCACAGCCAACGTCACGGCCAGCCCCCTCCTGCCATAAATGACTGGAGCTCCTTTCCCTCTGCCTCCACGCAGCTTCAGCTGTGGCTCCCTTGCCAGAGGGTTTGGCTCTGCTGCTGCGTTGAAAGCCCGTGGTTTAAAACAGCATTTTTGCCCCCTTCGGCTTATTGGTCAATCAAATGAACTGCAAGGAAGTTCCAATATAAAAAGTGACCCAATGAAGAGTCCTTTAATCCTTTGGCTGCTGTGGCTCTTGCCCTTGCGAGGGCTGTGTGGCAGCTTCCCACGAGCAATGTCAGCCCGAGGGCTTCACGGGGCAGACCCAGCTTCGGAGCTACTTGCCAGGGGAGGTTAGGAGTTGGAAGGAAAGCTTGAGGTTGCTCATTTATGTCCTCTCTGCTGGCTGGCGCTGCCCGTGGTGGCTGCAGAAACATTCAGGGGTGCTGTAACGCAGCACACCGGAAAAAAAAGCAAATGACACTGGAGAGATCCTTAATCCCTGGCCTTATATAAACTAATCTGCCAGGGGTTTGAAACAGGTTTATTCTTTCAGCTCGTTTTTAATCAAGTGAGTCTCATATTCCCTGTAATATATAAATGATTATACAATAACTCATACTAGGTTTTTTTTCTGCTTAAAGGGCAAGGCATAAATACCAGCTGCATATTTTTTAACTCTCACGTCTGATTTTTTCAGCCAGATTCGTACTGACAGAGGTTTTTCAGTACATAAAACAAGTGTGGCAACTAGCTCCAGGTGACCATATTCTTCTATTTTTTTAACACCGCCCATGCACGTGTCTGTGTCCCATAAAAACTTACCTGTCTCCCCATTTCCAGTCCTGTATTTCTGGGGAGCAATCTTGGTGATGGCTCCACTTGCCTCCCTGGGAATCTCTTTCAGAGGTGCTGGCGAGAGCAGCATTTTAGCCTTTATTTCCATATTTTAACTGGATTTTAAAAAATATTGATAAATGCTTCTTCTGCTTCCCCTGACCCCAGAATTTTTAAAGATATATATGTTTATTGATCTTAAAGGCCATCACTACAAAAAAAGGGTTTCTGGACCCCTCAGGTCCTGGTTGAGATCTGGAGAAGCCAGTGGTAGCTTCATGTTTCTGAACTCTTGGGATGCCCTGTTTTGTAATCCAGGACCCCGCGGGCTACGACAGAAAATAAAATCTGTCTCCAATTTATCTTCAGCCTCCTAGCAATTAATAGAGAGCCTCGTGTCCCTCTTATAACAGAGAAAAGCGACAACTGCTTCTCTTGAAAACTGAAGTCCTTAAAAAGAGAAGCAAGGGCAAAGGAGACCTGAACCAAAGCCATATTGCCACACAACGTGGCTTGCCTTAAAATTTGGGCCTCCAATTAGTTTGTGCAGGATTTTTGTGATTGTTTCTTTGCAAAATAGATGGCATTGCACGTGCGATAGCGCTGCTGCAGCCGTGCAGGTAACCGTCCCCATGGAGGGGCGGCTGCTCCAACTGTGCGTTCATAAACTCACCTTGCAAACCCTCAGCATCAGGCTGTTAGTGAGAATGTGTGATGCTTCTCTGCAGTTTAATCCCTGGGACATCTAGTGGTGGGCTCCCAAATAACAGCGGGGTCCCTGGTGGGGTTCAGGATGGGCCCTGGGCTGGGGGAGCACTGGAGGGTCAGTGCAGGAGGTGAATCAACACCAGCACCCGCTGAGCTGGATCTCCCTGGCATCGTGCTCCTCCTCTTTGCGCGTCGCTGTAGCTTGGACCTAGAGGTGAGCTATCAACCATACAATGGGGCTCATCTGCCTTGGGACTGACACAGTCCCGTGTCCAGCTCTGGAATCCTCAGCACAGGAAGGATATGGAGCTCTTGGAGCGAGTCCAGAGGAGGGCACAGAGATGATCTGAGGGCTGGAGCAGCTCTGCTGTGAGGACAGGATCAGGGTTGGGGTGGTGCAGCCTGGAGAAGGCTGTGGGGAGACCTTAGAGCAGCTTCCAGTGCTGAAGGGGGCTCTGGGAAAGCTGGGGAGGGGCTCTTGGTCAGGAATTGCAGGGACGGGATGAGGGGTGGCTTTCATCTGCGATCTTAGGGAGAAATTTTTTCCTGTGAGGGTGGGGAGGCCCTGGCCCAGGCTGCCCAGAGCAGGGGTGGCACATAGGCAATGTAAACAAACCACAAGGCAATGAGGGGATTTGGACATTAACCTGAACATTTGCTTTAGGAGGATTTGCTTGTACAGCAGGTATTTTACCAAGCTCTTTATGGGAAGAATGTTCCACCACTGACGTATTCGGGGAGCCCCAGACACTGTGATAGTGTCCTGTCTGGCCTATTAATGACCCTAGTACCAAGCTTTTATTCTGTACGTTATATATTTATTTATAAGGAATGTAAAATTCTAATGGGGTAGGAGACATTGTAGCTTTCCTACCTATGGAACCTCATAGAGAGCTTAAACAGCATTGTATTTACCTCATGAATTGCACGGGGGGGGACCTCCACTGTCCGTGCCTGCAGTCCTTTGCTCCCCAGACTCCTGGTCACTCTCAGGTTTAGTCGTGCAGTGTATGCAGACACAGCCTGTCTGTATAAAAAAGCAGCAGCAATCAGCTTTCCTCCAAATTTGGTTTCCCAAATGAGCTCCCGCTTCCCAAGGTGGATCTGAGAAGCCTGCAGAACCGCACCTCTCCACTTGAGTTTCGTATAATTACCGACATGAGCCCTGCGATGTGGCCATTAGCAGGTTAATGAGATAGTAATAAGGAAAATGCCAAAGGTTACGATAGATTTGTTTCAGCATGAAATGAAGCTGAGTGTTAAAACGTGATCGTTCCATGCCAGGATACCTGAGTGCAACCATCTTAATCATTGCTGGAAGAGCTGGCCCGTGTCTCCCAATTAACTAACTGACAATTAATCTGACAGAGCAGCCTTCCTCTGGGTGGGTGTTCGGGCGTGTGGCTCCCTGCAGCCCTCAGAGCTGCCCAAGGCTCAGCCCAGAGCACATGGGGAGAGCTGCATCCCCTTCTCCCATATCCATGATTGCAAACCACACTCTGAAAGATTTGGACTGGTACAAGAAAATAAGATTTAAAAAAAAAAAATAGTGTCCTCCACCAAGAAAGATTGGCTTTCCCTGCCTGTGCATACCGTGTGTTGCTGTCGCATGGTGAGTGTAACTACATCCACTACCCTCGTCCTGCTCCCACTGGAAATGGCCCCTGAATTGATCGAGACCTGGCAAAAGTCATCACCAGCTTCAAATCTTTGCCAAAATCTCCATGCTGGATGCCAGGGACTTGCTGCTCAGGGCTGGTAGGGTCTGCATCCAGACCCACCCACAGCACCCACGCACAGCCACCGCGGCACAGACATACACCCCAACAACGTGTTTCGGGGACTCCAGCAGCCTCACTGAACTTCAGATAGTGCAGGAAGTGAGGATTCCTTTTCTTGCACTAATAGGTATTGAAAACAAATCCTGAAACCTCTTTCACAATGCGCAATCGCCCGTTTCCAGCCAGCTGCAGTTACAGCCCCAGTAACAATGTCAGTGCCACAGGCAGAGAGTATTGACCGGTGATTGAAGTCAATATACATGACATCAATGAAGATATTGCATAGATTTTTCTCAGGGAAGCAAAAGATTCACGATTTGAAGGGTTCTGGTTAATCCTGTGCTTGCCCTGAATTCAGGAACTCAGGGGCATTGGTTCAAAATGCCACGATTTGTGATAAACATATTTTATGGTGCCTCAAAAACTTTAATAAGAACATGCATGTTTCTATGAGAAGTGTTTTGTTCCTCCTGTAGGCTTTTATCTGGCTAAATGTACTCAATATATTAATTAAATATAAACCTCAAAGCTGATCTCGCAGTGTTCATCGACCGGTAACAGCTGATGCTCAAGCACCCTCTATTAGATGCATTGTTTTCCTTCCTGGGTAGCAGAACACACAACCAAAAGGGATTTGAAATGAATCTCCTTAATGTTATCTCTAACAAATTCATGTTTGTTTATCTAGTTACCATTTACCTGTTTCAAACAATCCAGGTTTGAAAGCATGGTTTGCATACACCTTTCTCCCCATGAAACCCAGCTGGAGCCACTGTCCCTGTGCGAGTTACGAAGTCTGAGGCTGCATTTCTCCCTTCTTATTGGGAAGCTCCTTCTTCACCATCTCCATAAACTGTGGATCTTGCACAACATCTCAGATGTAAAGTTAATCTCACATTAACAGCTCGTTCATATCAGCCCAGGGCATCCATACAACTGGCCACCAGCCCTCGTTCCCACATCTCCATGAAGGAACTGTCCCAACCAGCGCTGGTTGTGTTTGGTGTCCCTCCACCGCCAATGGGAAGAGATGGACGCCTCAGGGCAGCTCCTCGAGGAACTGACTGTGGGTCTGCTGGGAAGAGGGCACCGGCCGTGGAGCACAGCAGGTTCAGTGCCGCGTGTTCAAGGTAGATTGCAGGTAAACCACAAAGCTGGGTGTGGCACAAAGGACTCTGCATCACAAGCGCCGGCTCGGTGAAGGCACCGCACGTGATGCAGCGTGTTATCGTGGTGGCACGTGGGCTGCTGGAGTGCTCAGGGCTTCCTACAGACCTGCGACGGGAAGAGGCAGAAGCCCCATCAGGAGAGGTGGGAGGAACCTGGAAGGGCATCTCTGTCTCCGTCAACTATTGAGGGAACCCCAGCTGCTAGTGCAGACCAAGTGCCTGGTTGCAAGTGAGATAAATTCTCCCCCATGCTGCGGGCACGTGAACTCGTTACGAGGGTGAGCGCTTCCAGAGAGCCAACTCCTCCGCAGCGATTGCCTGCGTCCATGCTCTTACCCCCATAAATGCAAAGTGCCTTACTCCTCAGAGAAAGGTAACCCTGCATTTACTGCCGTAAGAACGTGCACACATGCAATTACTGCCGACGCACTACAAAACTATCCCCTAGCTGTCTCATGGTATCTCATTCAGGTGCTCATACCTTTAATCTCAGTGTCTCCTGGCTCCCAGTCCTGCTAATGCGCTGCCTCTTCTGCCTGGCACAGCTCTGTGCAGGCGTTAGATCCACCCGCACCAACCGCCCGAGGCTCCGGTCTTAGCAAGCATAGAAAAACCTGATCCCTGTCTGTGCAATCCTCCACTCTAAATTCCTGCTGGCAGTCACCTGCTCTCCTACCTTCCAGCTGCAGGTCTGAGCTAAAGCCTGCTGAGTCTGTGGGAGCCCTTCCATTGATTTCCACGTGCTCTGGACCACTAGTCCCTCTCAGCTGCAAACCTCCACAAATATCTGAGCACCTTCACCCAAGGAGCTCAGCTAATCAGGGTCCTGTCATATTTATATACACCTTAATGAGGAAGACATTTAGAGAGCTTATTTATCCTGTGTCATGATTAAAAACAAACCACCCCGTCTACACGACTGGAAAGGGCTCCGAGAGCTGTTTACCAATTTCCTACCAGTAACATCACCTCCCCAGCAATAACGAAATCACCTTCACATTCCTCTCGGTGAAGCCATTAAGCCCAGGAACATGCTGGTTCGGGCAATACAGAAATCAAAGTGGTAGCACAGCAGAGAAGATCTGTGTTAAAGAACAAAAATCCACAGGCTGCTTCAAATATCAACAAGGAACCCTGAAATTTTCTATCAATTTCTTTTCATGGCCTTGTGACATTTTCAACTAAAAACTATATTGCTTAACATCAAGGCACTTTGAGAGAGCTTCAGTTGGAAAAGGTAATTTTTGAGTGAGACTCAGCAGAAAAAGGTAATTTTTCAGAGAGGTTCACTGGAAAAAGGTAATTTCAGAACCAATTGCTGCATTCTTTTGCTGTTATTTTGTCTCTTTTCTAAGTAGCCCTAATGTCATTCATGGGCACACTGTGTCAATACATCAGTACCAGCTTAGTCGTTTGTGCAAAGTAAGTTTACAGAAACTGTAGCTTTAGGCTATGTTATTCCAGGACTGTGAAGATCAAACAATGCAATTTCACTTGGAAGTTTCATCAATTTTGCATCAATGTTGATGCCAGAGCAGAAGACCTGCTCACAGAATCATAATTTCATCCTCCTAAAACTTTTTTTCTTTTTGATGGAGAATCTAATTTCAAATGATGATGGGTTGTGCGGTACCACCAGGTATCCGTAACACCAGCCTGCAGAGCCACAGGGCTTTGCTGCACGTCGAGGAGAAGGCAGAGAGGGATTTTTAATAGCTCATCTAAACCACATCAATTTATACTCTTTTGGGATATGAAGGACAACTCCCCCCCCCAGTTTTCAAATGCAGGTATTATTATATATTATTTGTACAAGTGGAAGAACAAGAACAGCAAAAAGCCCAGAGCTTTCATCTGCTTATTTTCTGAAAGCTTTGGAAAGGGAGTAATGTATTTCAGCTTTAATGGCTTGAAACAAAAATCTCTGAAAATTAGGAGGCCTCTCATACAGGGATCCTTTGATTGTAGCGCTACAGAGAAATGGAATAAATCCAGCAACGCGAGACGTGGAAGTTGTGGTGTGCAAGAAACATTACAAAGCCTCACATTTTTAAGCAAAACAGCAAGAATGATGGTCAAAGAGTTAATTCCACCCTTTCTGTCATGCTTGCCTGTATGCTGAACATCAGATTTTCATTCATTTCTTCTTCACTACCAAAATAAATTCAGAGAGTGTATCCAGTGTGCAGTGTCTGTGCTGGGATTCTGCCCACACCACCCACGTGCAGCGCCTCTGCAGTGAGATTTGCTGCCTCAGGGACATGCTGCCCAAAGGCCAGGAACTGCCTTCAATCCTAAACTACCCGACTTCCCAAAGCTCCGTACTCCCTCCCTACAGGTGCTGTTCCAGCCCTCAGCTCCGCAGCCACACGCCAGGCAGCAAACCACTCCCTCGCTGGCCAGGAGCTCTGAGGAACTGGGATGAGGAGGGTAAACCAACTCCAAAGCTTCACGCATCATTTAGAAATGATTGGTTCTATATCTCCTGCTCTTTAGGTTCATGTACGGCCATCCCAGTGGTTTCCTGGAAGCACACAAACACAGGTTTCCTTACGCCAGGAGCTGTCAGGACCCAGTATTGTAGTGGTTCAAACCCATTTTTGGAAGTTCAGCCTAGCTAAAGGCCATACTCATGAAAAAGTTATGTAGCATTTATAGATTTCTTTTTTTTTTCTTTCCTTTGAAAACTACTCAGAAACATGGATGAACTTTTCCAGGTAAAGAATACGCTTTTCCAATCCATTACACTGCTTGCTTCCCCTGAGCGTCAGCAGCTCCCTTTCTGCCACGCTCCCAGGGACGCGCAGGGCAAAACGGGAGCAGGAATCATCTCAAAATCTATTCCTGCCTTCAAACACACAGGCGGTTGTACAATTATCAAAAACAAACCTTCTGAGGAGAGCAGTCCGTGGTGTAGCTCGCACGGGGCTGCTGCAGATCATGCTCTGGGCACATACAGTGTCCCCGTATGGTGCAGCTCTTCCCCTCTGCAAAGAGAAACGCGCACCCAGCAAGCCACGTGCCATCCCATAACCACACACACAGAGCAAAGTTCAAAGCTCTTGCCTGAAAGAAGAGCCTGAAACTCTGGATGGTGCTTAGGTAGAGGCGCACCCTTTCTGTAAGCATAGAGAGACTCCTAGAACCATGGAATCGGTTGGGTTGGGAGAGACCTCAAAGTCCATCCAGTTCCAACACCTCCCACTGGATCAGGGGCTCCCAGCCCCATCCAGCCTGGCCTTGAAATCCCTCCAGGGATGGGGCAGCCACCCCTGCTCTGGGCAGCCTGGGCCGGGGCCTCCCCACCCTCACAGCAAAACATTTCTCCCTAAGATCTCATCTCAATCTCCCGTCTTTCAACTAGAAACTGTCCCCCCTCAACCCGTCCTTGCCCTCCCTGATCCAGAGCTCCTCCTCAGCTTTCCTGGAGCCCCTTTCCGTCCTGGAAGCTCCTCTACGGTCTCCCTGGAGCCTTCTCTTCTCCAGGCTGAACAACCCCAACACGTAGAGTTCATACCTTAACTCTTTCTGGGAGCATTTTCTGTTGCAGGCCTTGTTCCTTCTGCGGCAAACAGCTGCAACACTGGGGTTCTTAGCACGCTGCGCCTCTGCCTTCTACCTCCCTTCTCCTGCCTTCCCATCGGGGCTTCAGGGGAAGGATTGGAACTGATGACATCTTCCAGGACCACTCATATGTCAAAATAGGCTGGGGTCTTCTTCTTCCAGCTGTTGCTTGATTCAGATTACATCCCCTTCTAATTTATTTTTAATTTGAAAGATGAAGATGCTTTCCAGATGAGAAGAGAAAAATCAAAGTAATTACTCCAAGGTAGAAATCATAAAATCATATCATAGAATAACCAGGTTGGAAGAGACCCACCGGATCATTGAGTCCAACCATACCCTTTCAGAGTTTCAAGAAAGGTGGTAATTTCACTTAAAAAAACCCCTGCTTTATGATGTGGGTTGTGGAATGGAATATTTGGCCTTAAGAGGCAGGAACACCTTGTGACTCGTTGCAAACACTGACGTGAATGGTGCGTGGACAGCCCGCCCGAGGTCTCCTCTCCATAAAGCTCATCAGTACCGCGGGTTTATTAACAGGGCCTGATGCAGGGACAGGCGCCACCAAACGAGGAGCATCCCCATGGCTCCTGCTGCCCGCTGCTCCCTTGGGAAAGGGAGCTTGGGCAGAGACACCTTTCTCCATGAGACAAAATTCCCGGCGAGCGAAAGGGGGCCGAGGGCCTCTCCTAGAGTTTGTCGGAGCTCTTGGTGCCCTGGGAGCAGCGCGTGCTTGCTCTTTGGGTGAAGAGCCGCGGGACTCGCGCTGCTCTCCTGCCTGCGCCGCCCGCCGTCGTGCTGCGGGTTTGGGCAGTCGCCGGTCTGTCCACAGCCCGTACGGCACAACAGCCGCTCGGCGCAGAGACGCGCCCCAGGACGGCCATCGATTAGCCAGGGAGGGCAAAAGGCTGCAGCACAGACTTAAGGCATTTCATTCCTGCTTTCTGCTTGCTTTTTATCTCCCCTTTCTCCGGTGCCTGGCTGGGCTCCCTTTATTCTGCAGCCGTGGTGCTGAATGCTGATGACAACGTGGTGTTCATCTGAGGGGCAGCGCAGGCAGGCGGCGAGTGCCTGACCTTTAGGAGGGAAAACGGGCGGATGCTCTGGGTTTATGGCTGAAAGATAACGATGCTCTACCTCTTGACACTTATTTGTGTACGGGATGTCGATACACATATACCTGATGTGCACATTCGAGCAGCTCGGAGCGGGTGTCCGACGGAGCAGCAGCACGTGTCACTGAGAGTTTCTTTGTGGTTTAATATCGCCCCATTTTACGCAATTTGTCCTCAAACCCTGATGCTCATTCTAGGCTGTTGATCAGTTGATGCTGCTCTGAACACTGGGCTGCTGCAAAAATAATCACCATTTTTTTTGTTAGTGTAAAGGGTGATGCTTATTTCGAATTAAACTTTCATTTAACCACATTCATGTACACTTATACCATTTTAAAGCAGGAAATTTGCTCTGGTGGTTTGGTTCTTCCTGTTTTTTTTTTCTTTTTTGACAAAACACTGTCAAATTAAAGATGGGAAAAAAAGCAAATTTAAGAGGTTTTGTTGTGTGAGCAGACACAAAGCAGCGGGAACTGCCAGCAGTGTCAACCAAGCATTTGGCCAGGGCACTGTCAGCGAGTGCACAGCTCAACATCGGGTCCAAAAATTTCATCACAGAAACGGGAACCTTGAGCATGAGGAGGGTCATGGACATCATTTTGCAACAGACAACAGCCAAACGAGGGCCATTATTGAGGGAGACCCACAGAAAGCACCTCAAGAGGCTGCAGAAGAACTCATTGACCATTCAGCAGTCGTTTGATGTTTGCACCAAAGTGGAAAATCGAACCAGCTTGAGAAATGGTGCCTCATGAGCTGAATGGAAACCCTAAACATCACTGTTACTGCTCTTTGCTGCTTTTGCACAACAAACCCAATGCATTTCTTGATCGCATTGTGACACGTGATGAGAAATGGATTCTGTACAACATCTGGTGGCATTCCACGCTGTGGCTGGGCCGAGGTGAAGCACCAAGACACTCCTCCAAACTGAAGCTGCATCAGAAGCTATGGTCGCTATTTGGTGGTTGGCAAGTGCAATCATCCAGAACATCTTGAATCCCAGCGAAACTGTCCCAACAGAGAAGCCAGGGAATTGACAAAACACACCAAAAACTGCAATGTTTACATCCAACATTGGTCAGTAGAAGAGACCAGTTCCTCTCCATGGCAACACCCAACTGTGTCTGACAAAAGGCTCTGCAGGAGCTGCATGAACGGGGCTACAAAACTCTCCCTCACCCAGCTGACTCCCCAGCCCTCTCTCCTACCCATCACCATGTTTTCAAGCATCTCAACAATACCTGGAAGATTTTCCACAACCAAGCAGCAGCTCAAAACACCTTTGAAGAGTTCCTCAGTTCCAGGACTCCAGGATGTTTGTGCTTCTGGAATAAACAGATTTGTTTCCTACTGGCAAAGATGTGTAGATTCTAATGGTTCTTATTTCAAGTAATAGAGTTTTTTCTGAGCTGAGATGGGCTGCTTTAAGGTTCATGGTTAAATATGGTAGTTATTTTTGCTCCAACCTAATATAATCTAAAGATGGAGTGATCCACAGGCCAAAACTTCAGATATTAGTGAAAAGTGCTTACCGAGAGTATGTGCTGACAGTTTCTCCAACCTGACCAGTGCCGGAGACCTTCGTCTCTTGGGTCACAGCGGGAGTCTCGGGTTTGGCTGCTCCTCAGAATGTGCCACGTAGAACCGCAGAACTGGTTTCATGCCATCTCAGTACAAAGCCAACCTCCAGGGACATCACCTATTAAAATATTCCTAATCAACATAAGCAAGCGTGTAAAACTGCAGAGCAAGACTTTCAGGGCTGGCAGCGCTGGGCCTGCCTGGGTGGGTATCCAGGCTTTGACAGCGGTTAACAGAGAGCACAAACACACCAACGTGCCCCAAAGGCTGATTCTGCACAAGCAGAAAGCACGCAGACACGGAGCAGCCAAACATGCCCTCGCTTTCAAAATCTTAAATAGAAAAAGGATGCAGTTTGGGACAAATCTAGAGGGAAATAACCACTGAATTGGATTTGAAATTCGCTATTATAAGATTATGTGCAAGTACCTTTACTCCAAATAAATAGACGTGGATGTGCATGTGTATACGTACATACACACAGGTGTGTACACTTACACACACATTCATGAGAGTGCATGTCTATATACACACAATCTCACTAAATCCCATCAATACCAGGGGTTTATTAACAAAGCCTAACACAAAGCAGGGAAAAATGCCTATAATATGTATATACAACATAGGTAGAAGGAGCATTTAATTGTTAAAAAAAATATATTATACACATATAAGACAGGGAGTGAGGGGAAGAGACAGCAAGAGAGTGAGAGAGGTTCTACTGTAAATGCAAACAGCCCACCAGCCCAGGGGGTGCGAGATGCTCCCATTACTTCCCTGGAATATGCTGATGGCCTCAACCCAAGCCCTGACAGACACGTCTGCCACGTCACTTCAGTGGCAAGGCTTGTCACAAATTGAGGGCACGTTTGCTGGCAGACAGCAAATAAAGCCAAGGACTGGACAGCGACGGGAGCCTCCTTACCCTGGCTGTTAATGCAGGGTCCCTGGTATGTCCCGGGTCCGTGGGCAGCGAGGGCTATCGCACTAGCATCTGTCAACCCAAACACTAATTGTGCTGAGGCAAATGGGAAAATATAATTTGCAGGTTTCGTCACGTGGCAAAGTACAGTATGATGGCCTGGCTGAGAAATAGCTGCTGTGGGTTTCTTCTTCCCATGGAAAGCACACTCTATTAACATTTATGTTTATAATTATCCTGCAATTTTATTTAGGTTCAGTTGAACAGAGGCAAAACATGGCACTTTTCTCACAGATCCGAGCAGCTGATGGGCAAAGGTTAATTTGTCAGTACACGGACACATTAGCTTGTCACATCTGTTATTAATTGCAAACAGATATATTAGTCTAATTAAACATTGCAAAGGACTGACCTAAATTGTTCAATGGTTTGTAGCTACATATATTCTGCTATTAACACACTTCATGTTTCATGTTTAGCTTCTGCATACTGATGAGAAGTAGCATTCTTAATTGTAAAGCTAGTTATGTGTCTCGCAGTCACCACTTACCGCTGGTATGGCTAATGCGCTCCAAATGTAAAAATAAAGCACATGTGACACAGCCATGTGAATTTTCTGTCAAATCGCAGCCATTCCTCCTCTGTTGTCTCCATTGCTTGCCCTCCTAAATGATTATTTTCCTTGGCAGCTGTCTAAGTGGCTTGTCGCAGTCTAATTTCAAAACTCATTATTAGGACAAACAGTTGCAGCACATCAATAGCCCATCAGGATTAATTAAACTGGGAATCAGCAGCTGACTGTTAATCAGATCATTTGCAGTTGATCAGTACAGGGACTATCATCGAGATATTACTGTAGTCATTTTTTATTACGCGTCCACAGCCTGTAACAATCCCAGTAATGACTTGATGCAAAATATTTGCCTTGCAAACAGCAGCTTCTTAGTGAGTGTTGCGCGGCGCAATTAGTGCTTCAAACAAGATAAGCCCTGAAGTGCACATTCATGACCTGAGTCACTCTGTCCTGCTGCCTGTAGATGCTCCAGTGTGTGGAAAATACCAAACTTTGCCTTTGGAGGAGGCATATTAGTTTTATGCCACGTCATATTCTTGACTTTCGGTCTCATTTTGCTGAAGAACAGATTCCTGAAAAGACAGAGAAGGACATTTTTTTATTCTAACACTCATATTTCTATCAGAATTCTCCAGAATAAAATGTATTTAAAGGGCTGTGGAACTGTATCTGCACATTTGTAACCAATATCATCTGTTAGAATGCCATGCAAGACTGAGGAAGTCTGAAAATCCCCAGTGGAAAAAAACACTAAGAGAAAGATGCTTCAATTGATTTCTATAACAGAATCTTTATTCATAAAGAAAATCAGCAGATGTGTTTCCTAAGGACAGGTTTTGCCTAAGCGCTTCCCAGATAAGGGCCTAATTTTTAACTTAATATAGCAATGATGTTCAAAAAGTTCTATTTTATACAAAGACAACAATCTGATGTGATTTGAAAGCTACCTTTAGCTTGTAGAGTGGCTGTTTGTCCCATCCCTGGAGGTGTTCAAGGCCAGGTTGGATGGGACTTTGAGCAATCTTATCCAGTGGGAGGTGTCCCTGCCCATGGCAGGAGGTGGAACTGGAAGGGCTTTGAGGTCCCTTCCAACAAAAACTATTCTGTGAGTCCATGGTTCACAAGGGTAATTCTGGGAATGGCTCCTGGGAATGACTCTTTGGAGCAAACCCAGGTATAAGTGGGATGTTAGCAAAGGGCAGACACACAAGGAAGTCTGTTCCTGATGGAAACGTCAGAGGAGAAAGTTTCTGTATTGGTGTTTTTCTGTTGTGTGGACAGAGAGAGAGGGGACCACAGCAGCTACTGGAAGATCATCTGAAGGAGTAGAGAGATAAAGAACATAATTCCAATCAAGTCTGTATCACAGAGGTTATAAAACATGAGGATGGGAACTTTCTACTCTGTAACCACATAAAAAGAGTCAGGCACTGATGGGAGGCAAGAAACAACCATATATATATCTACTGTTCATATGGTTATTAATAATGAACTGCAACACAATTATGTACTATGGGCTTTGTGGGACCCCATAGAAGAAGAAATCCAGTCAAGGGGAATTTCCTGAGTAAATCCAGTTCCCCAGACACAGCAGGAGGAGGCATCACTGTTGGTGCCTGTCTACAGGAAAACAAACCAGGAGGTACACAGGGCCGAATGTCAATGTGCACCACGCTCACAAATAGTTTTCAAACAAGCAGCCTATCAATCACCAAGCTTTCCTGTTCTTAGTGTGATGAGAAATGCAAATTCCTCTGCACACGATTTTCAAAGCTCAGTGGCTACTTTGAGGTGATGCCACCGTGCCCTGTAAATCCTCACAGGCTCCGAAGAGCAGCTTGGACTTCGCTTTGGGCCATTCTTACCCCAAGACCGGCTGTCCTAGAAGAAACGGCACAAACCCAGCTCCTGCTGCTAAAAGGTTCCACGTGAACGCAGAGCATCAACACCTCCTTCTCCTGCAGCCGGTGGCTCACACGGACCATGCCCCACTGGCATCCCCTCACTGGGTTTCATCTCTTCTAGCAGCCAAGAGCACATAACAGCTACAAACTGACTCTGGATGGTTAAGATTCCCCCCAGGGCCCTGACGAGGAAGGCAACAGGCACTTTCCCCAGACAGTGGTGACATCTGAGCACTGGTGGGAAGATAAACCTGCATTTCCACACCCATCAGAATTTTTGCCATTGCAGAACCAAGTTGGGGAGAAGTTGACCCAGAACCCAAACACGTACTTGGGGCAGTGATGCTGATTTTAATATGTGCATGGTGGCTTCATTAGCTGAGATTACAAAGATGCTTGAGTAATGACATGGTTTATGATGTTTAGCCAGCAGAAAATAGCCCTCGGTGCACGGGGTGTAAGGAAGGTGTCACTCCTCAGCATGCTCAGGCAGAAACAAGAAGCCAGTATTAGAAGAGGGGAAATCCCAGCCCTGCTGTTCCCTGCCACCCTCCCAGCCTCGCTGCCCTAGGCAGGAGCCGTGTCTGCTCGCACTGCCCCTGGACAAGGTGCTCGCGAGCAGCTCAGAGCTCACACGCCTCGGGCGCTGCGTTCAGGTGACAATGAGGCCAACTCTCTACATTACAGATTGAAATACAGCTCAGTTGCTGACTTCTCCTGTCTAGAATGAGAGGTGCTTGCTATTAGGAGACATTCTGGGAAATGTGTGCCTTTAAAGTCCACGACCCGCCTCTCCTCGCTGCTGAGGAGCCGAGGAGGCCACGGTGACTGATGCCGTGTCCAGATGTTCTGGGCGCAGCCGGAAGCACAACAATTTTTTTGCGGGCTATCTTTGATCAGCATCTGACACTGATGAGATGGAAATGAAATTTTACATGCTCTAATGGCACTGTCTGGAGTGGAATTACAAAGAGAGACCCAGCACAAGGGAACGTACAGAATCTGCCTTCCTGCAGCTTGCCAGAGCTTGCTGGCTGGTGAGATGCTTGTAAGGTGGAAAGGACCGACTGCTGCCCCTATTTCAGTCGAGTACCACAAATGTATTCCAGACACTGATGTGTGAGAGAAAGGGACTACAAAAAAGAGATAGGGCCATATGTTTTACCTTTAGTGAATGGCTATGTAAGTCATGTCCATCTGGAGATGTGCATGATGCTTTATGTTGGTTTGGAAACAGCCAGATTACTTCTGGATCTGCAGGTATGCTCCAGGAACCCAGTTCTCTCATTCTGCTGCTACGAAACACAAACACCTGTGAACAGCAATCCCTTTTTTCATGGAAAAACTGTTATTCTTTGAGATGGTCATAAAATCATAGAGTCATAGAATCATGGAATGTTTTGAGTTGGAAGGCACCTCAAAGCCCATCCAGTCCCACCCCTGCCATGGGCAGGGACACCTCCCACTGGATCAGGGGCTCCAAGCCCCATCCAGCCTGGCCTGGAACCCCTCCAGGGATGGGGCAGGTCTCAGACTGGGCGAAAGATGCAGCATCTCTGTCCTTCAAAAGACAAAGTGCATCCTGCCACACCCTGCTGTCACATCTCACCATGGTGAAGAGTAAAGTTACGCAGGTAATTCAGCTGGTGGTGGGTCTGCAAAGTGGTGTCGACTCTGCACATACCAAAAGTCTTGACATCAGCCTGAACAATAACATCTACTTGTCCAAAAAAGACAAGGCATTATTAACAGCAACACCTTATTGAAACCCACAGAGGAGTCAGCCAGGCAGGTGTGAGAGAGCTTACGGGAGAGGCTGTCACTGACCTCCCAGCCCAGCAGAGTCCTGCAGACCAGAGCCCCCTGCCCAGGCTGTGGAACATCCAGCCCTGCTCTACCCTGTGCTGGAAGCAGCTCAGCTGGCAAACGTTCCTCCACGCTGCTCCTCTCTCTCCTTCTCCCAGAGGTGGTCCCTGTTCCTACCATGCAGAACAAGATTCTGGGAATCCCACTGGGAATGGGAAACCATTCCCCTCAAGTCTATTCAAGCTGCACACATCCCCAATGAGCAGCTAATAAAGATGCCTTAATCACAGTCATTTGTTAGAAACATGTGGATTTTAACCTAAGCTCCTTGAAAGTCTCCGTGAGACACTTGGTAACACGGAGCCCTGTGCAGTTCTGAGGCCAGACCCTGCTGTGCGGAGAGCAGACCCCAGTGGGGCTTCTCTCAACATGCCTACAGAGGGACCAGACATAGAATCACAGAAGCTGGAAAAGACATCTAAGTTCATCAGGTCCAACCATCAGCCCTGCTACCCTCGTGTCTACTAAACCGTGTCCCCAAGTGACATTGCTACAAACCCCTTGAACCCCTCCGGGGAAGGAGATTTCACTGCTGCCCTGGGCAGCCTCTGCCGGGGCTTCACCCCTCTGTCAGTGAAGAAACCTGTCCCAATATCTGATCTAAACCTGCCCTGGCACAACTTCAGGCCACTTCTCTCATCCTATCACTTGCTATTTGGCAGAAGAGACCTGCACCCACCTCACCACAACCTCCTTTCCAGCCCCATAGCTGATACGTGTTACCATGCCACGATGAAGCCACACGAGCAATACCAGATGACCCAGGCAAAGGGTTTCACATAATACCTAATATCAAACTAAAGTCTTAGGTAATCATCATATGGAAAAAAAAAAAACTCCTAAAAGCAATCAAACCACACACCAACCACAAAACTCTGCCCCTCAGGCTTATTTTCAGTCTGGTTCTTAGTGTATTTTCACCATTTCCAGTTTAAATGGTAACAAGGTGGGGACAGAGACTACTGCAAACTGGAGAAGGACCATGGGCTGCAAAGGGCAGACCCAGCCCACTGCCAGGAGAGGAGACTGCGGGGAGAGGGCAGCACAAAAGAAATGGGAAAGGGCTCCAAGGCACATCAAACACCAAACATTGCAAGATCCATCGTGAGTGGAGCTGCACAGCTGATAAATCTCACTCTGGTGGGGCCTTTGCTGCTGAATCACTTGGAAGACTCGGGTTGAAATGAGCAGGAGAGGTTTAACGTTGGCACTGCCAGCGGGGGATGCCCTGTGGGGACCTCGGGGACAATCTCCATGTCCAGTAGGCTGAGAGGGTGCTCAGCAAGGCTGCTGCCAGCGCTGCTTGGCCACGCTCTGCGGTCGCTTGGGAAGGGCTCATCCAGAGGGTGGCACTGCCAAGGGGAAGCGCAGAGAGGCGATGCCAAGCCAGATAAACGTTCTGCCTTGCCTACACGTGGGTAATTGAAGTTAAAGTGTAAAACCTGGTCTATTACTGACCTTTTAAAATGTCTCCATCCTCCCTCTCCACCACAGCAGCGGGGGGCCCCTCAGCACGGAAGCCACATGTTTGTGACAGCTTGACAGCGTGGTTATGACCAGGAAAATGACTGGACATCAAAAAAATAGGTAACTATTTACCCGGAGGTGTCCAGCTCCTGCATACCTCAAATTATTCGTTAAGTTCACTGCGAGTGTTTAGGGAGAGGTGTTCAAGGCCAGGTTGCATGGGGCTTGGAGCCCCTGATCCAGTGGGGGTCGGATCGAGACTTTGAGGGACCTTCCAGCCCAAACCATTCTGTGATTCCATGAGAGGCGATGGAGGACTTAGTGCTAAGGGCACCGCAAGCGAACGGAACTGGGTTGGGCTTCGCCTCGTGCCCCACAGCCACGGGGCCGAGATGGTTCTGATGCTGAATATTTACAGCTGTCAATGAGCAGCGTGCAAAGCTGAAAGAGCAGAGCGTGGCTTCCCGTCAGCGGGGAGAGCAGGCGCTGCTGGTGCCCAGAAAGAACAAAGGCAACCCCTGCCGACCCGGCCAGCGCGCAGGGAGGGCAGGGATGGGATCCAGTCCCACAGTGGCTGGAGTCATTCCCACAGAGGGGATTCCCTCGTTACACCCACGCCTTGTGCCTGAACAGCCCTACCCGAGTGGCTCTCAGCCTCCACGCTGTCCTAACAGAGTTTTGGAGTAGGTCACCTATATAAAGAGGGAGAGAAATCTTTCTGTCATCGCACACAAGGGAGCTGCATTTGTGAACAGATTAAACTCTTGACTGCGAGTCCAAAAATAAGCAAGATACAGTCCCTCTTTTATGCCCTCTCAAATGAAACGTGCTAATAACAGACATTAACAACTGAAGCCTTTTAAGATGAAAAGGACTCTGTATTTGTTCTCTTCATGCTTGTTAAATGTTTTATGGTGACGCTTATTTACTGTCAAAAAAATATTTCCAGTGGAGGCAACGTACATAATGATAAAAATAAGCAAGCACTAAAACTATTTTTTCACTGACCAGAGCACCTTCCAGCACTTCCCCCTGGATTCTTTCACACAAAGAACACATTGTCACTGGGGCCATTATAGGGCTGCGCGGCTCGGCTCGGCTCGGCGGGGCTCAAGGGAAACGGCTATAGATTGCAGCAAAAAAGTCCATCAGACAGATCGCATCTGACCCCACCGGTTCGGGGAAAGAATGCGCCAGAACACTCCGGCTGAATAGACAGATTTTCCAAATGTTTTAAATCAGTTTTGAGACAAAAAAAAAAAAAAAAAAAAAGAAAGAGAAGATGCTAAGGAATGGATTTGGCCTATAAACATTAAGAGCTGCGATGCCCATTTCTCGAGGAAGCTGACATTAGGGGCTTTCTTGTCAATGCTGGACCTGAAGGAAAAACCCCACAACAATTAAGCAGCAATTGAAGAAAAGCAGGCAAGAAAAGATGGCTCTGTATTAGTACAATAGCTCAGAGGCTTTTCATTTTAGGATACAAAGAGGGAGTAGAGAATGCTGTTTTCTTTTTAAAAACCTTTTAAAAATGGTAACTGCATCCTGCTCCTGCAGATGTATTACTTATGACATCCCAGTTTTCATCCGTTCATGATTTTACATTAGAGTTAAATCTCTGCAGCTTGAATCTCACGGCTGAGTTAGCCAGAGCCCATAAAATATTGAAACCTTTAGAGCAGCAGCCATCCAGGTTGAGAGAAGTTCATGTCCAAAGCTGAGCTTTAGATTCTGAGACATCCCAATTGGAGTGTAGTACAGAAAAAAGCACTGATAAAATTTTCATAAAAATGAGCTAAGGATATTGCTAGCATGCTTCCCAGCATCTATATGAAAACTTAATCTGAGCTAATGGAAAGGATATGAAAGCCTTTCTCAATTCAAACACAGTCAGTGCATAATTCATAAATTATTGTCAGAGAAGTGATTCTGCTCTGAGATTTATTCTCTTTTGGATAGAAGCAACGGGAGGAAAAACTGGGTCTTTTTGACCTTTAATGCCAGCAAATTTTACAGTAGAGCTGTCAATATAACCAAGTAAACCGGTCATTTCTCCAAACAGAAACAAAGTGCCAGGACGTGCTCACTGCAGGCTAATATTAACGCAGCCCTTTAGGTTACTTGCAAACCATTCAAAGCAACTGAACCTAAAACATTTAAGTGGAGATAGTTACAGAGAAGAGAATGAAATTTCCATGTTTTCCATGACAGACACAAAAAGGTTCATTATGTTAAGAAGAAAAATCACGCAAAAATATGCTTCACTTCCTAACGCCAGTCCTCAGCAATGATTACCTTTAAAAGCCTATTTTCCAATTAAAAACCTATGCAACATTCCAATAGGAAATGCACACTGACAGATTTTTTGTTCCTTATATATGCCTCGCTTCTAAACAACATAGCATAAAGTCTGAAAACATTTATCCACGGGTAGTGATTAAATATTTCAGCTCGGAGCGAGGTTGCTGCGCAGTCGACGCACACAATCTGCGGTGAGTTAAAAGCAAATCTGACAGAAATAGTCGGAAATCTGAGGAAACTGTAAATGCAATTAAGTCCTATCAATAAAAAAGGCAGCGGCTGGCTGATACATGGCAAGATTTCGCTTTCCTCCAGCCCTGGAATTGCTGTTACCTTTTCTCCACCGTAGCAGGCACTTAAAGGACTCAGCGACATTTACAAGTTGTGCATCCTGGCATATTTTGAAGCTGTAAAAATGCATTTCTGATGGGAGGCAAAGACACTGCTAAAAATGACCAGCGTAATCCCCCGCCCCCGCAAGGCAAAAAGCAGCAACTTAATAAATCTGTCTGATAGAGAGATGAGGAACATTTCACCAGGAACAAAGTACACTGGAGTCTGAAAATGATAACACATAGGGGCAAGCAGCCTGACACGACGAGAGGATCTATTTCTGTTTAATCCCGTTGAAAAGTGATTACATGTAGAACATGTATACGCTGTTCTCTGGATGAACGCGTGTACGGGTGGGGGGAATAAATTAATTACAACGAGGTGCTTTAAACACAAAGGTGCTACAGAGATTGTCAGAAATAAAGGCCGGTTTGGAGATGTTTTTCTAGACATAACAGCATCAGAAAGCAAAGGGACAGAGAGCACCACATGGAAAAGGGGCTGAAAGTACAAAGCTAAAAGGGGGGAAAAGAGGGAGAGAGCCGAGAGTGATTTAAGACAGGTTCTTAGGACATTTACCCTGAGTTCTCTCTATGGTTATTGCCATTCCCCATGAGCAGCATCAGGTAGTATGTGATCGCATCCCTCGCACTTCTTCCTCCCGTATAGGTCTCCAGATATGCTCATTAATCGATAGGGTTCTGGTGGTGGAGAGCTAATAAACCCCAAACCTGCTGCAGTGGGAGGTGCGCAGATTAAGGGGCTGAGCTCGTGCCTCTTGCTCAAGCAAAGCCTGTACTGAGATATTCCAGCAGAGCACTCATCTTGCAACGAGGAAGCGCATTTGCACTGCACCCAAAGTTACCCTTCACACTGACCATAAACCCATACTTTAAACCTCCTATTTTATCCCTCCCACAACAAATTTTACTGATACGTAAACAGAGGGCGGGATGCTGGAACACGAACCTTGCGATTGACTTCCAGGCTCCAGAACGGGGTTGATAATGCTGGTAGTTTTGAGGACATCAGCTCCCTTGCACACTTTAGCTCACACTTGAAGGAAGTCCCAATGATCCACAATGCTGGAAAATAAAGAAAAGGTTTATTTTTCTCATATTCCATTGTTTTCATTTATGATTGTTGTATAAAATTGTGAATGACTGACTGGGAAAGTGCGACGTTCCATGGACCCATCCACACCGGAGAAGCAGCCAGCACAACACTTCCCAAGGCGAGCGGGCTGAAGTGCTGCTCTGGTGTTAGAGGCTCAGAATACCTCTCTCCATAGTCCTTGACAACATTTTTATCAAGGCTCAGCTTTTCACTCTATAGAAGGAGGGTTTTTTCCCTGCACTGTATATATCACACATAAAAAACCATAAAAGATGGGAATTAAAGTTTCTCCAAAGCTAGCCTAGATCCCCAGAACGAGCATTAATCAGCTTGATTACCAACAGATTGCAGACAAACGAGGGGTAAGAGGTCAAGTTTAAAAACAGATTATTTTTTTTTTTAGTGAGGCTGCACATCCAGAAGAGCCCAAGGCCGTGCAGCGCTGATGGGGCAGCTCCTCCAGCGCTCCAGCCTGGAGCCCTGGTGCGATGTGGGTGGCAGCCGCGCGGTCCTCGCTGGGGGCTCTGCCAGCTCTGGTGCCTCATGCCCTGCAGCGCCTGGTGGGGACGCAAGGAGCTGGGAGGGACAGAGCGACGACACCAACATATCCAAACCAAGAGGTGGGGTTGGTTATGGGACCACCACAGACCAACAAGAGACCGAACCAGGCCCACACCCTCCCCTCCCTCTCAAATATTTACTGCTCAAACGAGTGTGCTATAATATTTTCATTATTGAGACATGAGATGAACATAGTAATTTTGCCTGGAAACCCTACATCTAAATCCTTTTTGACTCAATGAACACTCACTACATGATGTCAGAAATCGAACAAATAAAGTGTAACTGGTTCAAAATGAAGTCTTTTTCCCTTCCAGAGGGTTGTGCTGCGTTCAGCCCCAGCCCGTATAATTCACTGAGAACTACAAAGCACAACTGTAGTCAGATATCTTTGGAAGGAAAACTGATGTTCTTTTTTCTTTTACCTGTTTATAGAAACAGGCATCTCTAAATAACGCGTATTGGGGAGCACAGAGCTGGTTTAAGCTCCTCGTGCTCGCCTATTGTTGCTTGGCCTTGGCGCAGTTGTGGCCCTGAGAACAATTCGAGTTTGATTTTATAAAACCTGATCTTTACCTCTCACTCTGACTGCATTTAGCTGTTGTGGAAACAAGGAGGGAAGCACGCCTATCGCAGCCGGAGAAGTTAACGCACCTAAATGGCACTTCTTTTATACCGGGAAGGTTGTAATAAGTCATGTGAGTTGGAGGAAAGGCAGCACGGTGTGCAATGGGAGCAATTTTCTGCCCCTCAAACAGCACTTCAGGTGATGTTGTTCATCTTTCTGTGACTCGCTGTGTCAAAGCGTGCCCAGAGCAGGAGTGTTCAGGGACCCGACAAGCCGTAAGTGTCCGGCGGAAAAACCTGGGAGATATCCCAGGGCTCCCAGAGTTCACTTTTTCAGTTGCTCTGATTTACTTCAGAATGCACCTTTAGGGAATTTATGTCTTCCATGCCTTTAGTTTCCCATTTCCTTTCTTGTCATCTTTAAAAATCCATTAAAGATCACAGAGACAGCTTCTCCGAGCTTCCATTTCCGAGGGGCTGTGGAGCTCCGTGAAGCGCACGGCTCCGAGGTGAGCTGCCTGCTTTACTCTCGGCACCTCCATGCTGTTAGGACGACATTTTAATTACAGGTGGTGGTTACAGACAGGGAAAACACGCTGAAGCCAACAGGGAAAGCAACATTTTTTACTCCTGAGGACTTAATGATGAGTAGCTAAGCAGTCCCCTTCTGCCTGAACAGGAGGATATTAAAACGCGAGATAAAATGGGGGGGTTGGTTCAACAGATTTCGAATTGCAGCAGTCCTATGCTTGCGAAAAGCAATCATTAGGCTTTTAAGGTGTTGCTAAAATAGAAAGTTCATTCCTGTCAGAATTGGCAGCTGCAGTATTACAGCTCGTCTATGTATTTTCTACACCAAACATTTTGTTAGTCACGTCTGATGACTGGTATTTCTCCTATTTTACAATATTATTCCAATATTCCCTACAGCGGGGTAAGTTTCCATTCAAATGCCACCCCACCCTTGCTGCCGCTAATTTAGATTTGTCTATCGCTGTGCTCGCTCGCTGCTTTGCCCTGGGTTTTATAATAACCACAGCCTGCTTGTCATTCCCTGCTAACGTTGCCTCACCTGTAAAACTGCAGCAGCTCCATTTCAGCTTCCCCAGCTTCTGCCATCACCTCACCTATTACAGCAGAATAAAAGACCATTTCTCGCGTGCATTCCTAGAGATTTTCATCATATTGCAAACGCGTTCGGACAATTGCTGCGGGTTTGCACTGAAACAAATGGAATAATTCCCCACATCTCTCCACGTATGGAATATTTCCTCCTCGTTCAAACGATGGCCAAGCCCTGTTTATGCAGAATGGGAAGATGATGCTCCCACTCACGCCGGGCTGTTGGGTTTGTTGATATCTGGATCGTATCATATGCACACGCACCAATACGTTTGTGTTCATACGTTTGGTCTTTTTAAAAACCACGCAGCACATCCAAAGCACTTGAATTTAACAGCAAACCAACAATTTAAAATGTCAAATTTAAAGAGAAATGACAGGGATATAGACTCATTTTGAGGCTAGAGCCCCAAATCACACACACGACCCACAGCTGCGCCGATCGCTCTACCTGGGCAGAGCAGTCGGGTGACCGATTGCCCCTGAGCGGAGAGGTGGCCCCACTGCAGGGCACAATCTCTGTGGGTTTGGGGGCTGCCCAGCTTTGCCTTTCCCGTCGCTTTGCAAAGAACAAACCCATTCTGCAACATTCTTCTGTTGGTAGAGACCTGCAAGAGCAGAGCATGGAATCATAGAACAGTTTGGGTTGGAAGGCGACCTTGAAGATCATCCGGTTCCAACCCCCTCCATGGGCAGGGACACCTCCTGCTGGATCAGGCTGCCAGACACCGCAGCCAGAGCAGATCTACTGGCATACAAAAAGCTCACCCTAATAAAATGACTTGGTAGGAATCCCTAGAGGGACACATCTTGCCCTGGCTCTGAGCAGAGCCCCCTCGGTGGGTTTCACGCCTCTTTGGAGAGAGTTTGCCTCCCTCATAGCCCTTGCAAACCAGTCTAGAGATGCAATAACGCCCCGTGGAGAGGGCAGAGAACAAGGAATGAAAACAATAAAAAGATGGTATGTTAACCTTTGTGCGTAGCCCGATGGTTCCAGATTTAGCCCTGTGCGCTAAATTAGACCATTAAACACCGCAAACGGCGCACAGAAACACTCCCCCAGCCGTGTAATTTATACCATGTTACGTGGGGTGGAATAAGTTTCTCTTAGTAAACAGAGTCTCGTTGGACATCTAGGCTCTAAAAGTGTGTTTTCACGTAATTAAAGTGGACGCGGTTTAGAAAAACGAACAGGCTAAAATACAAGGCTCAGCTGCAAATAATATTAAATGGCATTATCAATAACAGCGATCCCAGGCTTTGCATATTAATTGTCAGAAGGTGCTAATTTGAGTGTTTTAAGCTTGCATTCACAAGCTTGTTTACATGCTTTGTTCCACCTGGACCTGTTTGGAGGTTTGTCAAAAACCTAACAAGCAGAAAAAGATTGCATTTGAAAATACACATACATGTTTAATTAAGCCAGGGCCACCAAACATTCCTCAATATATTTAGCTGTTGAGATTTAAGCACCACCAGAGCATCAGGCATTATCACCTTTTGAAGTACTGCAGAATCTTTAATATTTAAAGCACAAAGCAGACTTTAATATAAAATTCTAGCAGACCACAGAAGATTAAAGACGCATTATAAATGTGACAGTTTGTAAATGGAACACCAGTATTAAAGGGAACCCCCCTGATATTTTATAGCATATTTTTCAGGTGTATACTAAATTATAAATACAATTAAATAGCAGTAATTATTCTCTGGGAGGGGATGGCACTTTAACTATTCTACAAAATAGTGATTAACTATAATGTAGGGAAGTGGTAATGTGTGTTTTACCACATTGTTCTTGCAGCCAAACTTCACGCAGAAGTGGAGCCTTCAGCTCATTTAAAACCACCCGAGGGCCCTGCATCCATCGCACAACATCCTCCTCTCCACCAGGGAGGGCGTGGGGAGGGTCCCCAAACCTCTCGGCTTTTGCTCCTCAGCTGTTCTCCAGCACTGGAGGAGCCGCTGCCCCCGACTGCAGGGGAGGGAGGCCAGTGCGGAACCCCAGAGGGGTCCAACCAGCACCTCCCGAACAATTTCAATCCTGAATTACAGGGGGCCAACACCGGTTCTTCACGGTCACGCAGGGAATTTTGAAAGGCAGGGAGCAAACCTTACCGTACATCAAATTAATTTGGCAGTTGGGTGTATCCAGGCCAACGAGGCTGATATTTAAGAGGGCTCACCAGTCCTTTAATTCAGTAAATAAATCCCACAGGACCAGAATTGCCCTATTTCTTTTCCTCAGCTCTGTTTCTCCAGAGGGAAAAATATCTGTGGGAGTGATGGCAACCACTAAAAAGCTCCAGGACGAGGTCTGGAGCCGACTCTCCGCTCGCCGCCCCTGGCACAGAGCTGAGCCCGGTGTCCCCGTGCCTGCTGGAAGGAGCTGCTCGAGGGGCACCTCTCCCAGGACGGAGCCACGGGTGATGTTCTCCTGCCCTCGTCTCTGTGCTGCCCCTCAGCCCACTTCCCTTTAATAAACAACCTGATGGGGTGCAGTGCTCTTTATTTTCATCTGTCAGTCCACAAAATCATTTGGGAACTTAATTTTAAGACACCTCAGGACCTGGATTATTAATATTTAGCAACTGGCACCTTCGAAGAGAAGGTTTTGTTGTGAAGGCCACCTGCACCCAGGCCCTTCTACCCTCGCTGGGGAGCAAACCCTTAAACACTGGACATTTTGGGAAGCTCAAGGTAGGGGCTCAAGGCTCCTGAGGGAGCCGCTTGCAGAAGCCACGGCTCCTGGATGACATTTCTCTGACCAGAACATCTCTTCCTCACCCATCATCTGTGCCCAGATGTCATTTAAATGAACAGCTCTGGGGTACAGTCTGGATAGGATCAAAGAGGAGGAGAAATTTAAAGCAGGATTTTAAAAGCACAGAAATCCAACCCTTTAGCACGAGCATTGAGGGCTTTGGTGCTGGACCCTACAGCTCCGAGGTCTCAGTGTGCATCTCGAGTCTCTGGAGCGCCAGGCACGCCGCTGCGCTAGGGGCATTCGAAGATACATTCCCCTACAAAAGCTTAGCGTTTTATTTTCACTTTTACTCTAAAAATAAAGGAAAATACAGCTCGTGTCATCCAGCAGAGTGCTTTAAAGCAGCATTTCAAATAAAAAAACAGAGGGAGATCTTAGTTATATTATTCATTGCAGAAATAAAAAATAAATTATACATCGTCTCCTAATAGAGAGACATTAAAATGGATAAATAATGAAAAGATTACAATAGCTGTATTTCTCAGGGTCTAGTTTATGTTGTTAACCTAAGTACCGTACACTAGACAGGATTTGGCACCGAGCTCGTATTAAACATGCAGAGCAGCTGCTGTTCATAAAAGCAAAGCCCAGGTCAGGATGCAGAAGCCAGAGCGCCCGCGCTGTGTGGGGACCCTGCCTCACGCGGGCAGGGATGGAAAGGCTGGGTGGAAACCTAAAGTTTGTGCCAGGGAAATCGGAGCATTAAAGCAATAGTTCAGCTGTTAGGGGAGGAATCTGGGGTCTGCTACATCACTTCTTTTTCCACATACCAGGAGCTCCAACACCATCTCCCCTTCACTGTGGTTGCAGTTTCTCTGGGAACCAAGATGCTTCTACCTGCTTTTCAGGGGATTTTAAAGAATTAAACCAGAAATTAAATCTTTTCATCTGGAATAAATACAAGATTTTACAATCTTAGGGGGAAAAGGAAAGGCGCAGGGCAGCCCCCCTGCTCGCTCTGTCTGCCAGGGGTGCCGATGCTCCCAGGGGAATTCTCCCCCCGCCGTGTCTGTGGGCCTGGAGCTGCAACTTGGAAAACAAGGCAGCTTCACCCAAACCTGCCATTCGAAAGAAAAATTGGCCTAAGGAAATGTTTTTTTCGGTAAAGAAAACCATCTCAGTTTTCAAAGACAGTCATGTTCTGCGGTTGTCCAGCCTTGCCTCCTGACGGCCGCGGTGCCGGGGCTGAGCCAGTGGGAACGGCCCTGTCCCCACACCCAGGGGTCTCCAGGGGAGTCCTCCTCAGCCTTCAGCCCCTCAAACCATCCCTGGATTCCGGGGGTTTTTGCGGCCATCCCAGCCTCCCAGGACACTGATATCACTCCCTCCTCCAGCAGCTTGCGCTGGGCTTTGACACCATTGAGCAAACCCAGCACCGCTCTAGATGCTCATAGAGAAAAGACTTTTGCAGTGACCATTCCTCCCTCTAGCAACCAAAATTATGGTCCTAATCTTCCCATTAAACCAGTATTTAAATGGCCAGAAAGCGTTTTATCATCTCCAGCCCAAATCTGTTGATATTGCAAGTGTCACCGGCGTTCAGCAGCGCGGCAGCTGTCACCAGGCAGTTCAGAGAGGCTCGTTTAATTGATACTTCCCATTTCAAATACAATTTGCAGCCAGCATGTGGTGAGAAATGCATCTCACCATGCAAATTTTCATGATGCTGGAGCACAAAAAAAAAGGGTGCTGCTTTTCTTTTGCGAATATGTGGTCTGGGAAGCAGTGTTCAACTCGTTATGTGAAAGCTGCTGTCATTGAAATCAAGTAAATCATACTAAATCCCAGATTATACATTTCTGTACATGAAAGAGGCACAATGTAGAGAGCAACGTGCTCTTTTTGGGAATAAGAAAGTAGCCCCTGTTTAGCTACGGGGCTTAAACTGGTCTCAGCAATGCCAGCCCGAGCCAGGAATCTCATTCAGGTTAGATGGCTCCAAAATTCTCTGAGCTAGGGACACTTTCTTTAGGCTAGAATAACACAAATCTCACAAGGATAGCTGATCGCACTCTTTCACCACTGAAGGTCAAGAGATTTTAGCAAACACAACTCCTATGACTTTTTCCATGCAGTTTAATTAATAGAACCTAAGGGTAGGCAGAACCATTTGACCATCTGAACTGACATCTCCTGTATCACAGACCATCGCGTCTCGCCCGGCTGCCCTGCACCGTGCCTAATAACTTGTGTTTCGCTCAACAGTAACACCCCTCTCCTTTCCTGAGGAGACCTTTTCTCCAAGCTGCACCTTTCTGTTTCTAAGGACTCTGCCTGCAGGGGTGAGCCGCGCGTCGCAAGGCAGGGCTTAGAATAGAAACACAGACACGCACACAGCGCTCAGCTGGGCTGCTGGGACTTTATCTTGGTTTGCTCTCCCTTTTAAGCCACGAAAAAGAAAAAAAAAGCCACTCACATTTTAAAATATGGAGCTAATTTTTGTGTCTGAGGAGACACTATAACCCTCATTTCAGCGTTATTTGGCACAAGAATAGCTTGCAGAATGGGTTGGGTTGGAAGGGACCTCATAGCCCATCCAGTTCCACCCCTTGCCATGGGTTGGGACATCTCCCACTGGATCAGGGGCTCCAAGCCTTTTTTTCTCCAGGCTGAACAACCCCAACTCTCCCAGCCTGTCCTTGTACGGGAGGTGCTCCAGCCCTTGGATTGTCTCCATGGCCTCTAGACCTGCTCCAACAGCTCCATGTCCTTCCTGTGCCGAGTTTGGTGGGAATTCACACCCTTGAGCCCCACTGCAAGCCACCTGCACTTCTATTTTAGGGAGCAGAATTAACCCAAATGCTTAGATTGGAAACTCCTTTGATATCTCTTCCTGCATCTCATCCAGGCTCTGTCCAGCCTTTCCCAGCCCCAGCTTAGCAGACAAAGCACTGGCTGAAATCGTTTTTAATTCACCCACGGCTGAATGTTCTCCTCCAGACCCAGCAGAGCGCTCTCGGCCCCCTCCCCCTGCCCGTATCTTGGGTGAGCACATACTTAGATCCCCCAAGCACAGTGATAATTTCTCCTTACCAGCAGAGCCAGTCATTATTTATTATATCACTCTCTCACTTCTTCAGTCTCTCCTAGTGGGAACATTGCGGCGGCTGCTGGCTAGAAAATTAGCCAAGGGAACTTCTTCTGTTGGTCTCTTTCCTCATTATACTAGTAAAAAAAATTTAACTGTGACATTCTCGCTCTTTCTGTACATATATATCAGCGCAGGCTGGAAGCACACTGTAGGGGCTAATAGTGAGTAATTTAACTGTGGCTCTCTCCCTCGTTTTACCCTCACTCTTTCTCCCGAGCAGCAGCAGCAGAACAGCCCGTTCACGTATTGTTGCTCCACGTTATACACACAGCTTGCAAGTTTATGTCTAATGACACTCTTCCCACTTAGCTGTTTTTTTGTCATGTGGATGTGATGCAATTTCTTCCAGCGTTGAGGGGCTGCCGTAAATTACGGAGAGATTCAGGTAAGCCTTAGAAAAGTTGAGGGTTTTACCCCCTTAAAATGTGACTTTTGAAAAAGCCAAGAGGAACGTGTGACTGGCAGAACCACACACACACTGGCAACCGTACGCTGCCAGGGGCCACCAACACGTGTCCTGCTATTAAATCAGGAACAGACCCACCCGTGAAGCAACTGCTGAGGACTCAACTGGTGATGCTCGCTGCTCACGTGAAGCATAAGGTAAAGGAATGCTTCTCCTACCTCCACTCCACCAGACGCCTTAGGCCAGCAATCGGAGCTCGTTTCACTTCAGGAAAATCAGTAGGAGTGGGTTCTGGGCTCAGCAGCTCAAAAGAGTTCTGTGCGTGGGCAGGTCACTGCTTTCACGTGTTGGGAGATACTGGAGACAAGTGCACACATCCAGCTCCACGAGAACATTCACGTCTTATCTGGTAGATAAAGAAAAAGGATGGAGTCACCTTCTGGAATAACGATGAATTTGGGAATGGTCCCAAGAAATTGTATAACTCTCCAAAGAATCCTTTCTAGAAACAAACACAAAGGTGCAAATGCCAGCCTCATAAATGCTCAAATGTCTTGAAGACTTTGGAGTTTGATACCCCTGATTTTGACCCTGACTCACCACAGATAAATACCCACCCTATGGGAATACAGGCAGAGAACAACCGTGTGACTTACAGCAAAGCCAGTACAAAGGGAAAGCTGCTTAAGTATTTTGCAGAAGGTGCAAAACTTGAGGTTAGGGGTGAAAAAAGCATGGAAACAAATGCTTTGCACCCCAACTAGCTTTCTGGCAGTGAAGCACCACCAACTGTGCAACCCCTCATCCTCACCAGCTGCCGCCGGATCTGCTCTACTCCCTAGACCACAGCGCGGGCGTTGGCGAGAGCTATTGTTAGCAGGGGGCAGTCCCCGCACCCTGCACTGGTTGGTGACTCCGTGTGCCCTCGAAACGGCCCTGGGGCATCTCTTCTGGCCCGGTCTTCTCCTCCTTGCTCTTTCTGCGCGTGCAGCCGGCTCACATGCTGCCGCAGAGCGTAACTGGCTGGGTAGCTCCATGCACTGAGCAACGTAGATGTCAGAAACTGGCTCTTGCCCAAAGGGAAGGAGGACGAGGACAGTAAACAAAGACCCCGGTGTCCTCCGTTTTGGAGCGCCTGCTGCAAGTTTTACTCTCTTCACTTTGAATTATAGTGGCAGTGCTTTGAGCAACTACATCCGAGGTACTCCAGCAACATCACACTCTTGTTCCACCACCACTCTGATGACCACCAGTGTAATTCAAAGAGAAAGAGTAAAAAACTCACCTCTAGGTATAAAAAAAAAAAAAAGAGAGAGAGAGAGAGAGAGAGTTTATTCCCTGCCAGAAGAAACAATACAACCAGAATTATGGCAGTTTCTACTCTGAAGTGTAAAACTAATGTCTTCTGTTAGCCAATGAATAAAACAGTCTTCTTTCAGGAAAACCATCTTTCACACTTATAATATTATCATTCCAGTAGATGCCAAACACTCTGGTTTATTGTGTCTGGTGTCTTTTCTTTTTATCACAGAAAAGGTAATAGAGGAGCACAGGTAATACATTTTTTTCTGCTTGTGGAAAAGGGGGGGAGGAGAAGAATCTTTCTGTATTTGCATTGCTAATTAGCAGCAAGCACTCAGATAATGCAGTGATCAGTACTGTACACACATTTTGAGAGACGAGTAAACACCGCGCGACAGCTGAATGTGCAACTGTACCAGTTGTGTGGTTCACATTGCATCCAGGCTTTTCCACAGGGCTCTGTGAAGGACACGCCGAGAATCCCCAACAGTGGATTGGGGGGATGTTGGGGTATGATTTGTTTACCCTGGAAAGGGCAACGCAGGGCACAGCTTGCTTTTCAATGTCATTTTGGTGTTTCTTTACCCCCAAACGAATTTGCCAGCTGGGCTGACTGAGGAAAAGGAATTTAAGAGCCTTGCCCAAGGTCACCCTAAGGAACGAACAAGTCAAGTCAGTTACTCAAGGGCATCGAGTGCTTCAGTGGCCTAACCTACCTCCCCTTTGCTCCAGGTTGTTTGCGCCAACCTCTGCCCTCCTCACCGCGCATCTTCCCCACGCACGCAGCACAGTGTCAAGTTCACAGAGAAGCCAGCAAAGTGCCCGGCACCATCCATCCATCTCCTTCATGAGATAAGAATAGTTCCTTAAGCCTTTGTTCCTGGCAGATGTTTTCCTGCTCTGCTGGGTCAGTGTCTATCCACACACCACGTCCTGATGCACGTCCCCGTGCCTGGATGTATGAACAGCTTTGCAACAAGAACACAGCTTGGAAAAACTGAGCTCAAAGCTCATGGCTGAAAAAGCTGGGTCAGTGCAAGACATTGCATGGTTGGAAATAAACCCTGCCTCATCTCAAAGAGGTCATTCCATTTGGGAAATGCAATAACTCTGGGAACACACCAGCCACGTAGCAGGCTTGGCAGAGGCTTGGCTTCTGCCTGTTCACGTACGTGGTCTCAAGAACAGCAAACACCCTCCTGCTGCCCTCGTCCACCGTTGTTCTTTCCTTTGGAGTCAGCCTATAAAAATCAACTTCACGGCGATCTCTTTTCTGTGTAATTCCTGCAGCTTTTCCTACCTGAACACAACAAGTTCCCATTTCACAGGACTTTTTGAGAATTTAAACCCACTGTTTCTGCCCCGAACGGCTCTCCATTTGCCTGCCAAGTGACACCCCAAGCATCTCCACAACTGCAGAGTACCCATTCACAGTGCTGCACGGCATCGTCTGTGGAGGTTTCATCTCCAGACTGACACATTCAAGCTGTCAGGGACACCCTCCCCACTCCTCCCATCCCCTGGCTAAGCCGTGGGGCAGGGTGTTATTCTGTAGGTCAATCCAACACAAAATCATTTCCATGCAGGCAAATCTCTTTGAGTATACAACACCGGCTCCCGTGCCACTCGGGTTTAGCTTGATCTTCCACTAAGCTGACTCCGTTCTTCTGCTCAGCTGGGTTCACTCGTCAACATGGCAAGAGCTACACGCACACGGAGAGCTCCCTAGCCCTCGCCTGGATCCATGTATTTGGAAAGTCATATCCCTGAGCACAACTCCTCAGTCCTCACCCCCCGCTTCAGGTTAGCCAACACATGATTTGTCCATCGGAAGATGGTTGTTACCTACGCCTCTTCTTCTTGCCCTAGTCTGGCCATAGAACTGTCTTTAAATCTGGACTCTGACATTTCACTGCACAAACGTTTGACTGGAGAGAAAATAACTGAGCCGGCAAGCCTGCTTGTATATTGTTGTCTTGCACCCATGCATGCAATGAGCTCTGCTCAGAGGCAGCTCGCTGTGTCCCAGAAGATCCCAACAACTGCGTCTATGCAAGCAAAGCACCCAGTGGCCACACGTCACCCCTGACAGCTTACCCGGCCCGTGTCCCAGGAGGTCAGTTCACAACCCTGAGCCTCTGCTAGAGCTGGGAATGCTGCACAGGTCACAGGTCTGGTGGTCACAGCCTCATGAATGGTTTGGGTTGGAAGGGACCTCAAAGCCCATCCAGTCCCACCCCTGCCATGGGCAGGGACACCTCCCACTGGATCAGGGGCTCCCAGCCCCATCCAGCCTGGCCTGGAACCCCTCGAGGGATGGGGCAGCCACAGCTTTTCTGGGCAGCCTGGGCAAGAGCCTCCCCACCCTCACAGCAAAACATTTTTCCCTAAGCTCTCATCTCCATCTCCCCTCTTTCAGCCAGCTAGCAGATGCTCATCCTGCTTACATTAATGCCAAGTGATGAAAAGGCTATTTATTTATAGCCTTTATGTTTATTTATATTCATACATCTAATTAATGTGGTTTTAGAAAAGCAAAAATCCTGTTAAATACTGTCAGGTCCCAGTATGAACAGACAGTTTCAATATTTTCCTTCATAAATTTATTCTCTAATTCTAATCAGCTTCTTCTCACCAAGTCTCCCTATCTGCTGAGGACACCAGAGGACAACCTGCCATCCGAAACCATTCCAAATAATCACAAATACTTGTATCCACAACAAACAGGGAGCAGTTCCGAGAGCAGTAGTTTTTATATAGAGCTCACACTACTCTTTAGAAGAGCCAATAGGGCTTTTGTTCCCAGCTCCTTTTGAACAATCTAGGTGTGAACTTCTCTCCTGCCGCAAGCCCCTGAGCAAACTCCAGCAATATTCTCCAGACAGGGGTTTGCATAAAACGTGTCTTACAAAGACCTTGGGCAGACAGCAAAGGAGTTTTACCTTGCACACATTAGGAACCCAGGTGCTTGAACACCACCAAGGGCCCTGTGGCTCCTCCGAGTGGCTCTGTGGCACTGAAGAGCCCTGTTCCTTTAACTGGTAGCATGTTCCAGAGAAATGGGATGTGTTGTTCAGAGGAAGAGTTAGGTGCTTTTTGTGAGTGATCATGAAAGGTATGCAGAGCAGCAACCCAACTCAGCTCCGCACTCACCCCTTGGTGTCTCTATGGTTGCAGCCCTCCCCCTTGTGCCAGTTCCTTCTGGTCCCCACGAGGCTGGTGAGACAGTCACTAGCAATTAGCCCAGGGAGGGAGAGGCTAATTGTACCAATTAGCACTGGAGCACCAGGTGGGGAGACTTAGAGGCCAGTCAGGAGGGTACCAATAAAACGACTGCTGGGGTCTGGGAGACAGTATCATCTGGGGAAGCAAGGGGAGTTGGACCTGCTGATTTTATCTACTGGTTGCTTTTGTTTCCACTCTGAAATAGTCTTTTCGAAGCTATTAAAGAGAAAGGAAGGGTCAGCCAAATCTGTGGCTTGAGGTATCTGTGCAGGGGCAGGAGAAGGGAGAGCCCAGGTATGGGCATCAGCACCAGCCTTGCCATCTTCCCTCAGAGCTCATGTGGTTCAGAGCAGCCTTATTCTCCCCTGATCCCCAACGAAGCCCCTGCAGAGAAGCCCAGACCTGCCGCGCAGCCACGCTTCGCAATGTTCACCCACATTTTAATCACTGCAAGGTCCTCACGGGGTCTCGCTCAGAGTATAATACCTTGCCTAACTCAGGTTTTCCTCCCTGTAGCTCAAGGTTCCTACATGGAAACAACTGTAAATGCAGGGCACCTCTATCCCCTGGTGCCCTGGATTCAGACCGTATTATGCTGACACGTGCTCGAGTGACAGGATAACGCACCTGATCGCAGTGGATCACGTTAGAACAAGGCTGTCACAACGCTCATCAACCTCACTTGCAACAACCATCGTCTCTCTGGGTTTCAGCGAGGTACTTGGATCAGACTCTAGGATATCTGAGGCAAAGCTCGCAGCTCCACGCTTCAGGAGGGCAAAGCCTGGCAGAGCCCTCTCCACAAGCTGTTCTTTCACTGTTCTGCATCCATGATCTGAATTTCCACTCCAGAAGCTCACCAGAACAGGGTGTGCTCCAACAGCAGCCAGTGACCACACAGACCCCAAACAACGAAAGCAATAAAAGCACTGAGTTGTATAAACTAACAATAGTCATAACGCCACAGCTCAACCACACACATACTTACTACGACTTCTTTACGGTGGTGCTTTCGAGCAGATCTTGCTGCAAGGCAGGACTTGTGGGTCTGTCCCCTCCTCCACCAGCAGGGACTTGCAGGCAGCCCCTGCCCTTCTGCAGCGGTGGCTTCCCACTTGATGTTCTAGAAAGGAAGACAAAGCTCCATTTAGCAGACGCCAGGACGATGTACGCTGCAGCCTGCTGTTTTTAACTCTTACCTAAAGGGAGGACGTGTCCTCCAGCCCCAGCTCCGTGGCTGTCACCACGCGAGTGCTTCCCCGCACAGACAGACCCCGCAGCGGGACGCGGAGCTGGAGGGTGACACTGTCGGGCATCCCCAGAAGGAAAGGGTCCGATCACCCCTTGTTTCCCCACAGTTCTTCACTGGAGAGGGTCAGTGCAGCTTAAAGGCATGGAAAGCACCAGGAGGAACCTCAGGGCTTTGGGCTGGCAGGTTGACAGAGGCAAGACCCAAGAGGCCGTGCTGGGTTTTTGCATGTCTTACCCAGGCAACAGGGGTGCCTTTCTTACAGAATCTGAAACTAGCCACTCGGCCAAAACCTCACTTTCTGAGGTGGTATAAACCTTTTGAAAACAAACAAACAAACAAACAAACAAAAAACCCACAACCCCTTGAGGCTCAGAAAAGACCAGTGAACCATAAAGACCTAGTGAGATAGTCCAGGTCCGAATTAACGGCTCTGAACAGTAGGTCAACAGCGCAAAACCTTTCAGCTTTTTGCTACCGGTAACAAGAGAAAACTAGGTGCATTTAAACTCCAGCACCTTTCCACAGTTTAATAGTAAAAGGCCTCTATTGAGTAGCTGGCAACACATGCACTCTCCTTGTTTTCCTTCCTTGTTAAATGTTTCCTGGCACGGTGACAGGTAAAGCATAATACAGCTTGGCAATATGGCTTTTACATGGTGAAACAGCTCCTCCGTGCTACGCTAGAATACATATTACTGTGACAAGGGGCTTTATTTGGAATTATCCACACATACTAAAAGCCAGTGGGATTGGAGAAGAGTTTAGTGAAAACTACATAAGATTTTGTCACCGCTGAGTGGAAAATTTTGGATGGCAATCAAGGAGTGTGTGACTTAATCCCAGCTCCTTCTGGTCGGTGCGCTGGGGGAGGCAGCCCCAGCCGTAAAAACCTGCTTGGGAAAGGTGGGTGATTATCCAGGATTAAACGCGTTCCTGTGGCACTGAGTTCTTCAGATTGCTTGGGGAGGCATCCACTCTTTAACCTGACAGCACTTGTTGATAACAAGAGCACAGAGCTGGGTGGAGAACTTACACAAAGCTGAGATGGATGGAGAGGTTTGGCAGGGGAGCGGGGTGGGACTACAGCTGTGCCGCCTTCCAAGCACTGAAGGGGATCAGGTATTGCAATTATAATATTTTTGACCATGTGTGAGTGCTGGAGAGCAGGGACACACACGACCCTGGCTCTGTGCTGCCCTTCCTCGGAGACAGCCTGCCCCATAGCCACGGTTGCACCTCGCAGAGGCTTCTTCCCTTGGCAGCTCTCTGAACTTTAGGAGCTGGTTTGCATTTCATATTTATGAGTGATTTTGTATCTGGAAGCTGCTGTTAAACAAAGGTCTTACTTGCTCTGTGAGCTGGAGATGAAATGCTAAAGACATTCTGACTGTTACAGGTTGTGGAGACAGAGCTGAAGAAAAAGACCAAGAGGGGAACAGAGAATTTCTGAGCCACAAGGTTGTTCTATTTTCCTCGCATAAACTTATTTTCATAGAATCACAGAATGGTTTGGGTCGGAAGAGACCTCAAAGCCCATCCAGTTTCGATCCTGTCCTTCAGATGTTGCCTACCACTGGTGATGCAGCACATCTACCACACAGGACAACCAGGTGAGCTCGATAAACACAAGTAAATATTTGTGAGCAAAGGTGAATAAAGGGAAACAATGTCCTTTACCGTTATTGTTACGAGAACTCCTGGAGACTCATATTAAATGGTGACATTCCAGTCATTCCATGTTAAATTCTCATTCCAGAATAAATGTAACCATGCCGAGAACAAGGGGCAAAGAGGGATCTGCAGTTACCTTGGTCATTTCTGTCAGATGTTTTTATGCCTTCCAAGTGAAGAGCAGAGTCCTCAGCAGCCGCACCTCAGCCCAGGAGCCTTCATCCCTGTTCCCTGCCACAGGACTGGACGCTGACCACACTTTGAAGACAGGAGAAATACAGCAGAAATAATCTGTCAGCAGAAGAATTCTTTCATAAATAGTCTGCCAGCTGAAAAATTATTTCTGAGGCCCTTGATTAATAATGTAGGATATCAGCGATCTCAGAAAACTTTAACATCGGTGCTGTACTTGGCTGAACAGAACAGATGCTGACATCTTTGTTGCTGTTTCTTGGCTGAAGACAGATGTTTGTGAGGTTGGGTGAAAAAGGCAAGAGTGTACGGACATCCTGGAGCCAGTGGAAAATATTCGCCGCTTCCTTATGTGGGGACTCCATCTGCTTTCGGGGAAGTTTTTTAGATTCCAATTGCTCCATGATTAAATACGTGCCAGTGTCACATACAAGGAGCCGAGACAAGGAACACACTTCTGGCACCTGTATGGTGATGTCTGACTGGTCCTCACATGGCAGAGAAAATACAAATGCATTAGGGGAGAGCAATAAATACCATCAACTGCTCTGCTGGACTGAGTTTTTGAAGGGTGCTCCTGTCTCAGATGTTAATGGAGTGGCTATATTTTCCTTGAAATGGTCACAATAAACTCAGGAAAATGCAATTCATGGATGAGGCGTGATATCTGGTATTGAAGAAAGCCTGAGTGTCCTTAATACCTAAAAAAAGATTGCTTAGCAGCAGATCAGCGGCGTAAAAATGTGACCTCCCTAACGCTGCCAAGTTCATGATGATTTGTCGAGTAAGAGTCATCTGAACAACTTAAAGCCTCGCAGTTTACTAAAGCATGTGTTTTGTATTCCAGTCCAAGTTTGCCTACCCCAGAAAATGCTCTCCCTGCATCATCTGAAACACTAAACGTAAGGCAAGATTTTACTTCAGACTTCCACGAGGAACCAAATTCTCTCCACCCACAATAATTTCCAAACTGCACAGTAAATCACCCTTCTGAAAACAATCCATCCACTTTCTACTTCCATCCCAGTGTTTAAAGGCTTCTCTAAGTAAATCTCTTCTTTGTTTCAGGGACTAAAACTGTCCAGAGCTCACAGACACTTTCACCTTGAGGATCCCCAACTGTTTTGGGGATGGAGAGGTAAGACCATGTCCTGGGGCTCTGTCGCATTCCGAGCTGTCCCTTCAGCTGGTCCCACTGCTAGCAACATAGAATTGTTTAGGATGGAAGGGATCTTTAAACGCATCCAGTTCCGACTCCCCAAGCATCAACGCAAGCTTCTTCCTGCAGAGGGAAGGCCTGGGCCTGGGTGTGCCTTTGCTTCTCAGACCGAGAGCCTTTCTGTCCCTCCTCTGCCTGCCCAGGGGCTACTTCTACAGCCTCCAGAGAAGGTACCAGGAGCGTCTCAGTGCTATGGGAACAGAGGCTTTAACCACACTGCCCTCGGAACAGCAACGGGTGAGCTCAGGTTTTTATGCATTATGGTGATAAAATTGAGGAGAAATGGGGCAGGCAAGAAGTTTTGTAGGGGAATGGTCACGAATTCCTCAAGCTGGCAGGGAGCTGGAACAAGAGCTGCCCTGCAGAGAAGGGCTTGGGGTGCTGGTCAATGAGAAGCTTGACACGAGCCAGCAATGTGCGCTCGCAGCCCAGAAGGCCAATCATGTCCTAGGCTGCATCCAAAGCAGCGCGGCCAGCAGGGCGAGGGAGGGGATTCTGCCCCTCTGTTCCTCTCTTGTGAGACCTCACCTGGAGCCCTGTGTCCAGTTCTGGAATCCTCAACATAAGAAGGAGATGGAGCTGTTGGAACGGGTCCAGAGGAGGCTACAGAGATGAGCCGAGAGCTGGAGCACCTTCCATAGGAGGACAGTCTGAGAGAGTTGGGCTTGTTCAGCCTGGAGAAGAGAAGGCTCCGAGGAGACCTGATAGCGACCTTCCCGCACCTGAAGGGGCTACAAGAAAGCTTGGGAGGGACTGTTCATAAAGGCTTGTGGGGATAGGACAAGGAGGAACATGTATGAACTGGAGAGGGGCAGAGTTAGGCCTGATAAAAGGAAGAATTTCTTCATGATGAGTGTGGGGAGGCCCTGGAACAGTTTGCCCAGGGAAGTTGTGGCTGCCCCATCCCTGGAGGGGCTCAAGGCCAGGTTGGACGGGGCTTGGAGCCCCTGGTCCAGCGGGGGGTGTCCCTGCCCACGGCAGGGGGTTGGAACTAGATGATCTTTAAGGTCCCTTCCAACCCAAACTATTCTACAATTCTAAGTAACCTCATCCCTGGCTCTGTGGTGGGAAGTAGTCCAGGCAGAAAAGAGATCAGTGTCCCTGGAGTCCTGTGGCCCCTACGCTGAAACCAGCAGGACCATTACAGCAAGGAAGGAGGCTGATAAACAACTCAGTTCCCTGGGCCAGCAGATCCGAGGCAGAAAGGAGCTGGAGGAAGCCCAGAGCTGCTCCTAGGTTATTGCCACACAGCAATCCCCTTGTCCTGAAAGAGCAGAGAGGAGAGAGGTTTGAAGACGTTCCTAGCTGTGGAATTAACAGTCTTTAATCACTAATTAGCTGATACCATAGCCGTCATGGGATTAAGATCGTATTGCCTAGCCTAAGTGCCATCTGATGTGCTTCCAAAAGAAGAGCATCCCACCAGAGGTGCTGCCCCAACACCAAGCGATGCTTGTTATCAGGGAGGTGTTACCGAATGATTTGGGAAGGAAATCACTTGGACAAATTACATCTTATAAATGATTAGGGAGAATTAACAGGGCTTTTCTTCCCCCCTAAGTTAAGTATTTTCTATTATTAAATCAAACACCAAACCAAATAATTACCTTCCAGATACAGAATACAACACAGCTAACACAATACAGCCCATCAGATCACATCATCTACCGTTATTTATCTGTGTTTGTGTAACCATTCCATCATTTGATCAAATAATAGCAGATTCCACAATATGTCATTCAAGTATCCCCAGTTTATCTATAATGATTTTCCTCTTGTCAGCTCATTTCTTGAACCTTTGCTGAATCTGGTTTCAATGGTACTATAAACAATCATCATTGCATTGTAAAACTGGAAACTCTCCACTAAAATAGTGTTTTGATCTGGGTTGCCATAGTAATAAGTCTGTGCTCCCCTCTTTGGAGGCCTTGTTATATGAAGTATCTGTGATTTGCTCAGAATGGCCCCAGTTCATCTGTCAAAGTGGGTTTTTCCTTTTTTAAAATAATGATCTAGAAAATCCCACAGTGGCAACAAATATTTTACAACCATAACGAGAAACATTGTATCACTCAAGCTTTGTAAATCTATGCCATTATTGCATTAGAATAAATCATTTTTCTTAGGTATATTACTTGGAAATATGCAATTCTAATTTTAGAGCGTGTATTCAATAGGGGGTATTTATTTTTTATGTAAAGAGAATTATTAACTTTGACTTCAAAAATACATCACATGTCAGATTGTGTTTAGAAGCCCTGCAGCAAAAAGAAAAAACTGGAATTCTTTCTTATTTCTATCAAAATCGTGCAAATACCCAGTCAGTTTCAGGTTGAGTTACTCCACTCCATCCTTAAGTGCTGAGTTTTCTAACGAGATCAGATTATTACCGTAAGTTTTACAACTGCATGCTCGGATAAATGATATTCGGATTATAGACTTGTAAAAATTAGAAGTCCTGAAAATCCATCAGCGACACTGAAAATACAGCCCCGTCCAGGATTTGGAATAAAAAAGGCTCCAGTCTGTTTCGATAATTTGATACATGAACTATGAGATTTCCTCCTGCAGGAACAGGAGTAAACAAACCCTACATCACGGTGGCGGTGACAGACGCCGTGGCAGGGAGGGAGGACACAGACCGTATTTTACTCAAGACAAATGGTTAACTTGGTTACTTTATGTAAGTGACAACCAGCGACAGGATTACCTCGCGTAACTCGCTGCTGCACAACACCTGACAGGGGAATAGTAACATCATCGGGAGGAGGGAGGGTGGAAGGAATCCATCTGTACTCAATGAATTCTAATTAAAACCTAATTACCGTAGAGTGAGGAATCCGCCAGCCCCAGCCCCCTCTAGTTGACTCTTTGGCAAACGAGGGAAGGCGAGAGCTGGTGTTTACCCAGATTTCCTCACATTCTGCCGGCGACTTAGTTCTAGGTAGCGCCAGACCACGGGAAGTCTTCACAAATAGTTTTATATCATTTTGCCAAGCGGATCCCCAGAAGACGCTGTGGGGGCAGAGGTGCTACACATCTTCTGTTATAATTGACCTGGGCTTTGAGATTTCTCTGTCATGATGTATCCCAGAACGGTGCATGACGGGAAGAAACTTGTTATTCCTCCAGCAGTACCAAATGGACAAGATCAAGTAGGCCTGGGACTTGAAAAAAAGGAAGAAATATTGACAGCTGAGTAACCACTCCAGCAAATGACAGGCAGGCACAGGAAGCTTGATTTCCTTGGGGTTCAGAGGTAATCTATTAACCTTAAACATTTCAGGGCAAATTTAATGGATTTTTTTAAAAAGATGCACAAAAATAAGCTGCTTAATTGAAATCATTAGGTCTGTCTTGATTTCTTTCGCTCCTTGCGAGTCAGCAGTATGGGAACAAACACCCACCCATGACTGAAAGGGCTAGAAATAGAATAAACTCGACTCAAAATATTTATTCATCGGATTATCAAAATTGCGTCTGTGATGCAGTTCAAGAACATTAAAGGTGTCCCCGAGGAGCTGTCATTTCTCATGGCATTGTGACTGGCATTGAAACCCTTGTTTTGCAGTTCTTTGGATGGCAGCTTATCATCAGCCAGGGAAGTGCTGGAAACAACTGATGTCAATAAGGTGGGCTGGACTAATTAAGAGCAGAATTTGCCCCTTGAGACTCCAGTTTCATGGAGTGAGCTCAGTCCCAGCACAGTCCGTGCCAATGCGCTGCCCCACGGTCCAGGAGGAGCAGGGTTCTCCTGGGTTCTGTGTGGACACACACATGCCCCACATCCTCGGTCCAGGATGAAGTGCTGGCTCTCTGTGCCAGAACAGAAGGAACACGAGTGTGCTGGATTTAGGCTTCATTACAGGAGACACTGTAATTTCTACTTTAACACGTCCTCATCTCTCCCGCTGCTCGCAGCTGGGAGTTACCTGGCACCAGGAGGTTTCCTTTTGGCCAGAAGCAGCTTCACTGCCTTACCTGCAATTCTGTTAATATTTGGCTGAGATTCCAAACAGTTAAAAGCATCATCCCTGCCCTCACCTGCGCGCCTCGCTGCTGAAGTCCTGTACCCTGCAAGGCTCTCCGGGTCAGCCCCATCCAGACTCCAGGCACAGCAGCAGCAAGACTGCACATCGCCCCAGGCGCTGCTAAAGAGCTTGCTGGAACCGAAAGGGGAATGAGATGAAGAGGCCAAATTCTCTTTCCCTCCCCCCTTTCTACACCCCTCCTACGACCCATTCGCATCCTCTGCTGCGGGGTCAGCATGAGGAAACAGCTTCCAAACAATGGAACACCAAAGGAAAAGGGGATGAAGCTCTGCAACCTCACCAAGCAGTCCACCTCCAATTATTTTTAACTTCCTTGCCACAATTCAAACTGATTACCCTTTGGTGAGAACAGTTTACGGATATGAATCGAACCCACAGCACAGATTATTCTCTCCTTCACATTTCTCCAAGCCTGTTATACCCCTCAGTCTCTCTTTCTCCAGGTTAAATTACGCCACTCACTCAAGCCTTCCGAGCAGATGATGTTTTCCAGACCACTGACTGCTCCTGCCGTTATCCTCTGGACAGCATCGGACTGATCAGTCTCGTCTGCAGATTTGCCTCTAATTCTGCCATCACAACAAGACAAATAAGGGAACAGTTAGTCCTGGAAATGAGTTACCTCGATGAAAGAGAGAGGTTGGCCATTCCCCGAGGTCAGCAGGTTAGCTCCCACAGACCCACATTACCAAGACTGGGGTTTAATTCTGGAAGGATCAACACTCTCTGGCAAGACCTCGAAACACGTGCTTATCATGAAGTACAGGAGTAATTTGTGACAGTTATGGAGACACAAGGGTAGATTCCAGCATGTTTGAATCTCCAGGAACAGGCACTATCTACAGTATAAAACAAACAAAAAATACTGCTTAATATTTCCACTAATATAAAGTTTTAACCTTTTTTTCCTAGTTGTACTTATACTTTAATATCATTAAATTACACTCCCTTTTGGTATTTTCTCCTGTTAAGCTACGTGACATCTGATCCTCATTTATACCAAGAGTGCTTTTGGCTTGCTCTTCATAGGTAATGGTATGTAAATGAGATGCAATAAAATACACCGCGTCTTAAAAAGCCCCTCGCCTCTGTCAGAGTGATGTAACGCAGCATTAGTGTAAATGAATGCTGGACCTCAACTTTGTAGATTCCCATTGATTTTCTGAGTTTCAGGTCTTCGTGTGATTTAAAAGCCGGTGTAATTGTATTTCCAGGAGAGCGTTATTATGTTCCTAATGCCACAACATACATTTTCATCAAATAGCAGCGTAGGTTTTTCAGTGCATAATTTGGTGGCTGTGGAGTCTTAGAAGAGGTGAAGCGTCGGATTTGGGTTCGGCAACATGCCTTAATTCCTACTTGCTAATTAGTCCCAGCCCATGCGCAGTCGGCTGATGAGAGATGGCTCTTGACCCACCCCGCCCTGTCCGCTACACCCACACCTCCCACCAGCTCAGCACGGACGCGCCGCAATCCTCCGCGTTCTCGTGCTGTGAGGGGTTAGGTGAGGCAAAAGCTCACACGCTCCTCTTCTCCCATCTCCTAATTCTTTTCCTGCCCACCTAAAGCCTCCTAATTGTAACAGTGCAGAACATAATGGGAAAAGCGTATTGACTTGTTTAATTTAAAGCAGGCTGTGTGAACTATCTTTACAATAACTACTCGCCTCAATAATTCATAACTATGATGCTACACCTGCCAAAATCATTCAGATAACTGAAGCAACGTGCACTTTAAGTTTAAAGTCAAGGTCTTCCTTGCTCATTTTAATGACTTCTCTTTGTGCACAAGATTATTAATATTCCTGTGAGCAAACATGGCACTGACTCATTAATCAATAAGTGCTGGCTCCTCTACATAATAACAATAGCCAGAGCAGATAATTAACTTTGGTTCCATTGACTTTGGTTTGTACATAATTTCCAGTGGCTGACACTGGATAATAAAAAGCTTTGCAGCCGACAGGCACCTTTTAAAACCCTTTTTGCCAGTTTAGGAAAACGATCCGCGCCTACTGTTAGGAGTAAAACGTGGTGTAGGTGTCGGTGTGTGTCCGTGACGGATCTAAAAGGAGGCAACTGACAATAAATAAAAGACCTAATAAATATTGTAAGGCTTCGGTGAGTCCTGCTGTTAAATTGTGGCGTAGCGAAGGATTTGCATTTTCCTGTCATGTAGTTATAGGCAGGCTGGAGAGAAAGGTGTGTCTGCAATCGAGTGTTCTGGAGAGCTGGCAGGCTGGGAGCAGAAACACAGATGTGTTTGCACCAGCTCTTGGTCTCAAAAATGGTTTGAATATTAGGGTGAGTCCAGAACCTTCACCCTGCGGAGCGAGGTACGGCGTTGGCCGCGCTAAGACACAGCAGGAAAGGTGACTTCCCAGCCAGTCCTTTCAGGTGCTGAGCCCCCAGGAGGCTCCCCAGCCCCTGCAGCGATGGCTGCGAGGAACTCCTAGAGGTCTGGAGCTCCCGGAGGGGCAGCGCCAGACACCAGGGAGGGATGGGTGGTTCCTTGTCCAGCCCATCACTTCCTTTGCTCCTATTATCAGGGATTTTTATTCAATGGAGAACTGTTATTTATACCTTCTTCCTTCAGAGCAAACCAAACCAAAGCACACAGGGAGCCAGCTTGGTGTAGCAGAGCAGACTAGGGAGGGAAAAATCTACTGCAGAGAGGACTTGGAGGCTTCAAAATCTACTTTTCTTCCAAAATTAAAGTAGATTTTTTGAGAACAAGAAGAAATCTCAAACGTCTTCAGGTGCTTTCTTTTGATGTTGTCCATTCTTAAACTGCCTTCTCATCCAGAATCCAACACAGTATCAGATAAGCCACACACAAGTTATTTTCAAGAGCAAACATAGGAATCCTCTATTTCATGGATAACGACCTGCCACACAAAACATGGGGGTTTGCTGCAACCACGTTTCTTTCTGGCTGATATGGGAGGTTGGAGAAGCCAGTCTGGCATTCTGCAGGGTTTCAGATAAGATGGAAGCACATTTTCTGATGGAGAAAGGGTTCCACTGCCTTTCCTGCAGTAGATGTTTACCCGTAGGTATCAGTTCTTGAACAAACCATGCCTATAAACCCTGCAGAACCAGACAGCTCAGCGTAACATCCACACCGCAGCTTTTCTCTGTGGGTTTTCTCCTTTTTGATGGTTGCTTCCTTTGTGACTCTGAGTGTCACAGGGGCCAGACATCAGGCTATGGAAATCACTGCAGCTCATTGACACCAACCGAGCTGCCCTGGTTTGACCAGACGAAGACCACCCCTTAGAGATTGGATGTAGGTGAAGCATCCCCACAAGTGTGAGCATAAACCATCTGTGAAATGGGTTCAATTTCAAAGACCAAGCCAGCTCTCTCTTCTCTTCAAAACACACCATGCAGACAGTGCCTTGATTAAGCCTTAATTCAACAACTAAAGCACATGAAACAAAGGAGCCTCACACAACCTGTTTGGTGGAAAATGCCAGCAGCGAAGTGAGTATTTACCTGCATTGTACAGTGCATTCTCCAGCACGAATAAAATACACTGCAAGAAAAGAGCCCGACAGCTTGTCTAGAAAAAGGAAAACATCGCTGTGCTCAAGATCGTGGAAACGTCAATATTTCCAAAGGTGGTTTTACGGTTCAGTCAAGCATTGATAAGAAATCATTACACTTTTTAAGAATATTGATGATTAGAGAAAGGCATGTAATGGAGGGAAAGCCTTCTTTTGCAGTTCGTTAGTTTGTGCATGTCTAATTGTCTTTTCGAGACACTCTTGCATGAGTAACTAAACACAGCTTTAACTGGACTGTTTTCATACCAGCTATAAGCAAGCCTCTCCAGCTTACAGAAAGTTCCTTTCCATGTCCCCTCAGTAAGTTCTGGACAGAGTTCAGTGTATGTGCAATGTCAGCAACTCGATCACCCACCTTTTCCTAGGAGCTGCTTTAGGAGATCAGGTTTGGAATGCGCAGGTCTCTGGACAAAGTGGGTTCACCTCTTTCCCTGTCTAGATGGGCCATGAGGGTCGCTCTGCAGCTCACATCCTGCTGGATTCATCTGGGCACTAGGAGTGATGAAGAACTTGAAATACAACTGCAACAACACGAAGCGATGTAAAGGTACCCCTTGTCCTGCCTTGAGCAGGGCTGTGCAGGCGCTCGCTCCCCTGGGATGTTCTCCCACCCAGCAGGCAACAGGGCCTGGAGAGGATGCAGGTGCAGCTGAAAGCTCACGGAGAGCTGTGGATGTTGAAGGCACGCACTGGGCTCCACAAAACAGGGTTATTAAAAACGCCCTCCGAGGCTACAGCAAACCTCTGTGGCACACAGACAACTATTAAGTCAATGAAATCATTTGTATCAAAGACATTGTGACACTGTCTGAACATGGAAAAGGAAAATAAAAGGACATTCCTGCAGGTCCATATGGTCGTGGTCCAGCGCAGTGAGTGTCACTGCTGGGTTTGCTGGAGCACGCAGGACAAGCTTCAGGGCTTGTTAAATTTGGAAGGACTACAGTGGGAAAAGCAGTGGTGCGTGTATCGGTCCCAAACACAGAGCAGAACCCAGGTTAATAGAAGGCAAATGGTTTTCAGGTTTGAAGTCAAAACTGACACTCTATGCAAAGCTTCTGTGATTACAGAAAGGAATTTCTAGCCCTACGAATATGATTTCCCATTTTTATTCACCTCGGCTCTTGCTGCCCCAGGGGACTGGAAGCAGAATTACGGGGCTCTGTGGAGAGATCCTATTCTCATGACATTTCTAGCCCCTGTTTTGCTGAACCAACAGATGTGGATCACTGGAATAATACGATTCTGACAGGCACTAGAACTTTTAGTCGCTTACTGGCACCCACAGTCTTCGGGGATTTCCTCAACGCCAGTGAGAAAAGCCACACTGGCCTTATCAGCCAATGTGCCCCATCCCTCTCTGCTGCCAGGCAGATCTGGAGGGCACCACACATCCCCTGCTCCTCTGCTGTGGCCAAGCACACAGCCTGGGCAGGAGCTCTTGATGAGGGAGTGCAGGAACCCCTGGTCTCCCTGCCTTTGGCAGGGGTGGGACTGGATGGGCTCTAGGTCTCTTGCATCCAAACCTTTCCGTGATTCTATGAAACCACTGGCTTCGCTCCTTCTCTAGTTCAGGACAACTCGTATGAGAGACTGATGCCTAGAGCTGCACATCTACCACAGCTGCATTTACAAGGTCCAGCTAACAGTGTTCTGCAATTCCTTCACACTCAAAAAAAGTTCCAGTCTTGATATACTCTTACAACAAGTGCTGTGGGATATGGACACCACCTAAAAGCTACCAAGGCTTCTGCTTAACCTGTAAATATTCCCTGGCTGGAAACCCACGTCACACTCTGTTGGGGCTGAATTAAAAAGAGCCCTTCAGGGAAGTGGGCTGGGTGAGAGGAAGTCTAATTGTCTGATTCTAAAGTCTATTGCCTAATTCTGACTCAGTTAATCCTTGAGACAAGGCTGTATTTTATGAACACGGCTTTAGCATTGTGTTGTGGATTTTGGAAAGGAGGATTGTCTGTGTGATGTTTGCCTCTCCAGTCCATATGAAAAATAGCTTAAATCAACCAACTCCATTTATCACCAACTTCTCACCTGCTGGAAGGCTGTTCTGCAGGCTGAGACCCTCCTGGAAAGAAGAAACCCAACTGTGGCATTAGAGCAGCGCCAACAGGGTGGGATCCTCCGCTTCAGAACTACGTGTCCTGGAGGACACAAAGCGATGTGAGCGTGATGGCCCCTCAGGCATCAGCCACTCCCTACACCCAAGTGAGCCATTGTTTGATTTTTGATACCTTAAAGCACACACAAAATGTAAGTTTTGGGTAGAATATGCTGAAATGGAGAAAAGCAGGCGCATTTGAATTTTACTCTGGCTACTGCAGTTAATCCCTGCAAAACAGGAGGATGGCAGACATTAATTTTTCATCCCGCTAACTCTTATTGAACACATCACTAGTTACTTAAAATTTAATCTACTTTTAATAGAAAAATTGATACTGCAATATGAAACATGAAGTAACACATTATTGTTCTGCAAAGACAAAGCTTTTAAAGGCAGCATTGTAGCCTGGAAACGGACTGCAAACTGTAGAAGGTTACGTCCGGCATCAAAAGTAATCTCCACGTTCAGCAAAGCACAGATCACCTCGGAGCAGTAATTACTCACTGACTGGAGACACCTTTATTTCCAGAGTTGCCGTATGTTTAGTATTCATCACAGCAGATTATCGCAGGATTACTGCAACAAATTTTTCCTTTCAGTAAAACCTCATTTTCAGGTATTCGGGGCCTCTTTCTCCACCCCACCTTGCAAAACCGGCTTCCATCAGCCTCTGAGCCTGATTAGTTGCCAGTAACATCGGTTTCCACATGATTTTCACTTCTTGCTTTTTATATAGGTGGTACCCAAACCTCTTTTTCTCTGCAGAACAACGCATACTTTTAAAATTCATAACCACCAAACACGTGTGTGTACAGGCAGGGATGGCTCCTTCCCTTTCCCACTACAGGGCAAACAGCCTGACTCTAAGGGCTTCATAATTAGGGGCTTTACTCGATTGGAGCAGAAGATACATTTGCTTATTTTTCCTATAGAGTCAATTATAAATATGCAAAATTCAAAGCGTGGGTGACCAGGCCACACTTAGCAGAAATAATAAGACTACAGCCAATTAAACCAGAAAAAGGGTGAGCGCTTGGTTTTCTGCCCAGCATGTTTCTGACGCTGACACAACCAAAGCCAGCCCAGCCTGGCCCCTGCCAAAACGGAGGAGCTGGACTAGAAACCACACGTTCTCGCCGCAATTCCCCACGCAGAAGAGCTGGAGGCTCAGCACACGGCCCTCCTTACACCACACTATCCCCTCCTTGGAGGAATATCAGGCCCTAGAAGATCCTGCTCAAACAGACAGGAGGACAAATAACTTCCCAGCATTATCATCCTTATATTTGTGCCTCTGATTTTTCTAACAGGACTGTCCCCGTCTCTTTTTTTTTAACCAAACACGTAGAAATTGTAATTGAAACAGCATAAGCATTGTTCTTGTTATTCTTCTCATAATCTAATCATTACGTGAGAAACATTAAACTAGACATTTGACTTCATTGATCGTTTCATGGACTAACGGTACGGGGAGTCATTTTCTGCCTAGACTAATTAATTGATAGACTAATTCATTGATTAGATTCTCCATAGCACAGTGGGTATTGACGTACACTGAATTGTTTCCATCAGTTGTATTAGTTTGCACCAATTACTTTGGCTGTTTCACTTAAGCGATTATGATAGCTCAAAAGCCACAATCAGATTCTCAGCTGGTGCAAATCGGGGTCTCTTGGCTGAAGGCCGAGCACTGTGCTGTTTCACCGGGCTCAGTTATTTGGTCTCTAAGATTTAATAATGAGCTTTAAAGTATCCAAACCAATAACGAGGATGTCCGAGGCAAAGGATACTACATTAGCCTAAACACTTTCATCGTAGCAATGAAGAACTTAAGTTCACATGCGTAATTTGGCTTCTAATTTGTGCACAGTCCTATGATGTTATCAGGTGCAAAGTAAGGTACCGGCACACACGAGTAATAATTTTAAGACACACAAAAGTGAGATGCTCAGTAGACTGACATTTTCATGCTGAAGTTATCTGGAAATCAGGTCCTAAGGATATTATGCTGCCAAGTAGACACTGCATTCCAGATAAATGGAAAACAGCCCTGTCTTTTCATTAGATCATAGAATGGTTTGGGTTGGAAGAGACCTCAAAGCCCATCCAGTTCCACCCCTGCCACGGGCAGGGACACCTCCCACAGGATCAGGGGCTCCAAGCCCCATCCAACCTGGCCTTGAACCCCTCAACATATGTGATCTGTGTTTAGATACCTGTGAGTTTTGATATCCTCCACTTGATGCGGGATTTCAGGAAGACACAGGGGTTCACACAGGGCTTTTTCACTGCTGGATCAGTGCAGAAAGAACATCCTGATATGGACACTGCTGCTCCATCTGTTGAGCAGAGCCAACAAAGACACAGGGTCATCAACATATTGACAATGAAATGAGTAGAACGAAGGGGAATTGAGTAACTGCTGTGAATTTTCAGAAGACCAAGCAAGAATAGGTAAATTGAACTGATTTTTCCTTGAATAGGTTCTCCTTAACAAATCGTTCTTCAGGGACTCCCACAGTACATGGACATTACACAAGGAGGAGACACCGAGCTGATTTTGAAGCTGATGATAAAGAAATAAGTTTCCTTTCAGAAGGAAAATTGGAAAGCGTTGAAAAATCTAAGCTTCTTTCCATTCCCCCCAGGCCTGCTCCTCCTAGAGCATTATGGACAAAATGAGTCTGTTGGGCAGGTGTCTTTGTGCTCTGGGTCTCTCTCCTAGTTCTGAGTAACCAAAAGAGCTCATCGAATACAGGCATTAGCAGTTAGTTCCTCCTTTCAAAGCCTCCAATCAGTTTTTCTCATCTTTGCATGCAAAGACAGACCACGATGCACTCTCCTGAGACACCAGCAACAGAAAGCAGTGTTAAGACTGAGAAGATTTTGCTGAGGCAGTTTCCTCACTCTGCTCTAACGCAAACTACTTCCCAGGCTCTGTGCGCTCATGGAGACTTCAGCTTTGGTGCGTGGCATAGGGTAAACCAAAAATTCATTACAATAAACACTGCTCCTCAGCTTGATTAAAAAGAAGCCCCTCATGTGCCCTGTTGATGGCATCTGCATTTGCCCCAAACCCACGGAGATGCCAGCACACGGGTCGTGTTTGTAATGGTTTTGCTGAAAACAGGATCCAGAGCACATTGCTCTGCATCCCCACTCCATGGGAAAGCAGGAAAAACTGAACATGGAGAGCAGGAACGGGGAAGAATACGATCCTTCTAAAAGAAAGCTCTGCACCTCTCACACAAACAGACAGCAGAGAGTGATTTGCAATCCAGATTTCAATGACGTGTAATTAAAATCAATAGAAAATCGACATTACAAAACCAAAGTAACGCACAAACTTAATCTTGGTTTCTCATTCCAGCATGTGAAATGGAGGGTTTGCTCTGAAGATATACTGCAAATAGACTCAGAGATACCGGGTACATCCTAACGTGGCCCAATTAGCATTCCTTACGCATGAAAAGGAGTTGCTGTAGGTGCTCTTGGCTGATTTGCAGTTCAGGACAGCCCGGTCTGACTCTAAGCACTTGCTTTACTTTATCACACTGGGATTTATTCTTGATTAGCATCAAAACAACTGAACCACAAACATAACTTCATGCAAAACCAGGTCCTGTGGACAAAATAAGCCCCAGAACTCTGCAACTTTTCTATTTTAAACATTCAACTTTTAATAAAAACATGTAGAACACACAAAAGGAGAATAAATCTATCTTAGTCTCATATTTTTTACATGTTCTTATCACTAGTTATATATGCTGCAGGGCACACATATGATTTTACACACTATTGAACCACAGTTTTCTGAGCTAAATTCTTATTGTCAGGATATTGTCAAACCTTTAATACTGCAAAACATCCAGGGAAAAGCCATGATGATGGTGGCGCTTTTTATCTGCTGGAAATGTTATCAGCTTAGGACTTCACCTGACCCAGCTGTACACTGGACGGATCTTCATATGAGAGATCAAGGGCCTTCCAATTGTTTTCCAGCTGGGATTTCTTTTGCAGAACTGAGGATTTAAAGCATGTAAGGGCTGCCATAGCCTTTACTTACCAGTGCCCGGGTTCTCCAGCTGACTCAGAGGATCTTGAGAGATGGACAGACTCAGCTTGACATTGTCATCACCAATAAAACTGGTGTCCAGTTCAAATCATTGCATTCTTCCAAGCTAACCTGCCATTGCTCTTTGCCCTGGAAGCACCTGCAGTCATGGTCAGGTGTGCTCCTCACTTGTGGTCATGATCATTAGAAAATTTCTTCTCTTTTTTTCTTCCTCTGGGTAATGACAAAACATCGAGCTTCCTTACAAACCAACAGGAGACGAAACTCCAGCCCTGTTCATCTCTACTTTCTGATTACAAAGAGTTCACCACAAACTCTCGGGTCACCAAACCCACCCAACATTTAAATCAATATCATCTCAGCAAACAATAACCCTCACACTTCAAAAATATGTTTGGGGGCTGCCAGAAAAGCACCATGACTTGAATTTGTTATTTACTGTTACTGTTTTCACCAGGAAAGTTCATCCTGTCTTCAGAGTGACAGTAAGAAACAATTCCTGCAAAGGGTACACAGTTCTCCAATTCAGTTTTCAGAAGTTGATGAATAGAACGGGAAGCGTTGCCCACACGAGGTCACAGAAAAGCCATTTGAGGAGACTCCTGCTCCCCTCTGACGAGCAATTCCCTGCATCAGGATGGTCCTACACGATGTCCAGCCATGCAAAAGCTTGGTTACTTACTATTGTCGAACACAGCAGAAATCCACCCGCTCAATCTGAGCAACTGTTTCTCAATCAATAATTAAGTAACTTTAAGGTCCAGATCTATATAAAGATATTGATATTTTCAGTAAAAATGAATCGATAGGAACAGGGTAAAGCATCTGAGTAAGCCTTTTTAATGGCAGTGTTTTGGCTGTGAGAAGTAAATGAATTGATTAAATGAATGACAAATATTGGACAACCAAAGTAAGTCTTTTCACACTTTCACAAACCTTTTAAGCAACTCCTTTCAATTCTTTTCTTTGTTTCCCATCTTTTTCCCAACTTTGTATTTTTATGGAGTTTGCTTTCCTTTCTGCAAGTGTGCAATGCAAGAAATTGCTATTTTAGATTCATAAGGAGAATTCAGGTGAATTGTGGCAAAGGAAAAGAGCAAGCTGAGACTTACAGAAGGCAGAGAATTTCTGGGGGAAACCTGTATGGGATCCTGCCGGACAGCCCACAGCGAGAGAAAGACCTGCCAGGAGACAAGGGAAAAATCTGTAGAGAGATTTCATCTCCCTAGCCTTTCCGTGCCCCTTCTTGTTCTTTTTTCCTTGTTTTATTCAAGTTCCTAGTGTTTTACCATTAAGCAGATTTCTTTTCATTGTAAATAAGAGGGTGAAAGCCAAAGCTTTGCTCTGGCCCTTTGTGTGCTCGTAGCTATCAAATGACAGCACGAGTTCTTGGGCCATTCCCATTGTTGCTGGTCATAGAACAATTCCCCACTGCCCCACAGCTCCTGTGAGCTATTGTTGGCCCTTCAATTTGCTGACAATATTTTTAAGTTGGGTTATTATTACTATTATTATTATTAAACAGACACACGTTCTCATCTGTGAAGGTTGAAACTCCACTTTTCCCTCTCGCTCTGCCCTTTTTGGAATTGCCTGTCCCCTGTGATGCACAGCTCCGAAGTGTTCACTTAGGTACTGGGAAGAAAAAAAACAACAGGAAATGAAAAGAATGAATGTGTGACCGAATGGAAAACACTGAACTACAAAAATGACCTCAAAGCTGCACAAAGAACTTGCACGACACAGGCAGAACCTACTCACAAATAAATATTCATCTGCTGCCTTGCATGCAAAATTGAAAATTAATGTTGGAGAGGGCACAGAATCCACTTTTCAGTGTAAAAATGTTTTCCCTTTTCTTTTTTTAATCAGCATTTGGCACTCAGAAATCACATGTTCCATTTTAAGCACTTACGATGTCACTGGTTTGGCTACTTTTAAAAAAAATCTATTTAATATTTATGCAACAAAATCTGACGATTCCTGATGTGTTTCAGTTTTAATCATAATCCAGTATCACAATTCCTGTAAAAAAGCTGCTCACCATGGCACAAACGCTGTCTGTCGGGGCAGACAGATACAACCTCCCTGGCTCCAAAACGGTGCAGATCACACCGCCTGACACCGATAAAGCTGTTATTTTCAGAGCAAAACCTCTGAACTAATTAACCAACTTTTCCAGCTCCCCAGGCTGGCTGCAATCTTATTTCACAGACATCCAGACCTACAGGAACAGCAGGCAAGAAAATCAAAGTCAAAGCAGAGAGCAAAGGGAGAGAATCCAGATGAAACGCGAGACGCGGCTTCTCCATCCTGGGTGGGGGAATTTCGCCTCGCAAGAGGTCGAGTCCCACCTCCCGCACGTGGGACCCTTCTGCCCCTTCCTAACGCAGCCTCAGCCTTCGGTCGCGATGCTGAGTTCAGAAAGAAGGTGTGCAGAGCGCAGGTTAGGCTCTAGCACATTTTGACCTCACGAGCTCTACGCGCATTCCCTCCAGACCACATGACATTAAGGGAATCTCCAGCGGCACAAGCGGCACGTGGAGAGCAGGGCTGAGAACAGAGCCTGCCCCTCTGCTCCATCTCCTTCTGGCTGCTGCTAAAGGCCAGCGCACACCTGCAAATCCCCACCCTGCCAGCCAGGGAGCACGGAGACTGCTCACGCTTGTTCTCCAGCACCGGGCAACGCGGCCGGGGCAGCCGCAGGTACCTCCAGCAGAAACTGTACAGGTGACACAGCCTGGTGTCGGGCTCTGACCTGGGTTGAGTCTTGAGAGGCGAGAGGTCCAACTCCTCCAAACACATCAATTCAGCTGCAGAAGCCAAATATTTTGCAGGAAGCCCTCGGGGTGTGCTCTGTGGGTGCCTGTACTACTCTGCTGGGACAGCCCTGGCATCCCTACTGAACCCTAAGGACAGCCTGAGCCCAGCCTGAGCTCAGAGAGTTTTAACAACCCATCCCCTGTCTGCAGCAGAAAATGACTTGAACCCTCCTAGAGACCTCAGAGTCCTCTTTCTGGCAGTGCAAAGGCTGACCAGGAAAACCTGTGCTGGACGGGGCTCCTGCACGAGGTTTGCTCCTGAGCAAGGTGATAGAAGAGACATAAAAACACCTTTACTGACAGAGTGGTGAAGCATTGGCAAAGGCTGCCCAGAGCAGTGGTGGAATCTCCATCCCTGGAAGGGTTCAAAAAGCATGAGGATGTGGCACTTGAGGACACGGTTTGGTCAGCAGAGTGGGGTTGAGCTGATGGTTGGACTGGATGAGCCAAGAGGCTTTTTCCAACCTCAGTGATTCCATGATTCTACATGATAACAGGTAAAGGGCAGTTACACCCCTTTACGATCACAAACCAGCAAGAAAGAAGGAACGTGAGTAGATGTAAAAAACCTGTTGAGGAGCAGGAAAGAAAAAGCATCGCCCTGGGTTCTCTCTAGACATTCTTGGCCTTACCCCCATGGCAGATTTGTGATCATCTCAGTTATGGCTTTCTCAGCTACGCACAGATCCTTCCTACCTCCTGTCGCGCACCCTGTGTGTGAACAGTATTAGTGAGGACAAATAAATTACCCGGTCATTTTTCCTGTTTTTCTTTCTAACATAAAATAGTATGTTACGAGTGAAAAAATAAATTATTATAGCTGTTGCAAAATTCATTAAAGCAATGCTTCTTCATGGTACTTCAAACATGGTTCTCGGAGTTTTTAAACAGCTTTTATTGTTAGTCAAGTGAAATACTGCAGTAATCCTTTAACTCTCTCGTGATAGATTATCAGTTATTTCAAGAAACTGTTAAAATCTCCATCACTGGCAAAAATGAATTATGTTTTCTTTGTCAAACGTGCATCAGCATGCCCATCAAACTGAGCTGGAAAAGACTCCTTAACAGCACCGCGGAGGTGCTGCTGTTTGGGATTGTGAATGCACCTGAACCTGAATTTTGCAGCTATCGTCATCTTTCCCTGTATCCGTAGCTGTCTTCATCTCCATCTCTGCAAAAGGTTTTTATTTCAGTCACATTTTTAGACTAGTTTGTCACATTACAACCTACTCTAAATAAAATCTCATAGTTTAGTCCTTTCTTCTCTATTCTATCAATCAATAAGTTTGGTTCTCCCAGATAGTACTTGTATTATCCAGGGGAGCTCTGATTTTGTCTCACAGCCCTTCTTTACCCCAATAAATAAAACATCAGTTCAGAACACCCAACAATGCCTTATTTCTGCTTAGTTGTTGAAGAAGTATCAAAAGAATCCAAATGACAACGATGCTGTTCCTGCAATCACAGGTGACTTTGAATCCTTCAGAACCAAAGAAGCTGGTGTTAAATCAGATGACAACACAAATAACCATATGGTTTGGAGAGAAGGATCAAATTGTAGGGAATAATGCAGTGAAATCAGGATTCCAGACATACCCCGTGTTCGATCTCACTCGCTTCAGAGCTATCAGGCTTCTGAGAACACCCAGAGCACAGGTAAATCCAAAGAACTCCAAAATTTATCCCTAAAGATGGTAACAAAAGTATTAGAGCAGAACACCTACTCACCTAAGTGACTAAAGCACAAAGATTTCACAGAGCCAAGAAGCTCAAAGTCTGCCCTGAGACGCTTGCGTATAAAGAACAGTTGAAGAGCCTTGGACCAAAATGACGTGTTTAACGCAGCCTGTGAAATACAAAGAAAGAGAAACATTAAAATCGGGTAAGAAACGTTATTCTGCCTGGGAGCAAATTGTGAGGCAGCAATAGTGCAGTACACGGGATGTTTGCCATTAAATCATGATCTTACTTCTGTAATGATCACTGAGCTTACTTATAATCACACATAAAAACATTCCTGCTTTTCAGCTAAACGAAGGATCTACCCCATGGTGGTGGACCTGGACAGGGGAATTATTCCACACAGCCTCCCTGGTATCTCTTTTGTTTCTCCCCTGCAGGAAAATCCCACTGGTGTGGAATAAAGGAATGGCAAAGTGATTTACCAGGGAAAGCATAAGCAGGAATTTGCCAGGAGGTTTGAAATAAGCCAAGCCCTTCTAAAGAAGACAGAACACAGAAGAGAGCCGTGTGCTTGGAGGAGTAAGGTTGGAAGCATAAAGACTCCTCTCCCTTATTTCAAGCTCCCAGGCATACAGCGGTGTGTATACAGACTGCACACAGTCTCCAGGTGTTCTCAGCTACTGTGCTTTGCTTTCCCACCTGCGTGGGGTCCAGTTCAGACTGAATGTTAACACTTTGACTCTGTTTGCGTAGAGGGGAATCAGCGTGTAGCTTTTACACCAAGCTGCCTGGGTCAAAACCTCCACTAAACCTCTACAAACAGGAAATTCTGCTTTTCAAATCTACTCAATCCAGCTCCGAGTTTGTGGCACAGATTTGAGACTAACACACTGTTTGATTTCTCTTAACATGACTCGGCTCATGAAGCGTGCGTGTGCGTCTTTGTGTCCCCTCTTGTACCCATTTCTACTGCATTTCACGTTTCTGTCAATATAGCCTCCAATATTCGAATCCACTGATAGAACAGATGCAGTAATTGCAAACAGCTGTAAAGTATTACTCATCTTGCTAATCAAAATGACTTTCTGCTAAATAAACCATGAAAAAAGCTTTTCCACCATCAGTGAAGTGGAGTGGAAGTGATACAGCCTGTAAAAAGTCCACCGTGGAAGTCAAATCAACAGATCAAGTTTTCTGACAACAACAATTCTACACGCTAACGCGCGTTTCCAAAACTGGTAGAGAAATTTCTCAAGGTTTAGAAAAATGAATTTGTGTAAGGACACAAACATTCCTCCAGGTATTTTACATGATATCTCCAGACAGAGCGAGCCTGGACGAACTGCTTTGTGCTTTCTCAGGATCCACAATCCAAGGGGAGATTGCCCCACATCGTTTTGCTCAATGCGCATTGCAGGCTGTTCTATTTATTTGCGTTTTAACCTCAGAATAGTAAATATACACGTCAGATGTGACAAGCTGACAGCTCCTGAGCTTACGGGAAGCATAGAAGAGGCTGGCAGATCTCCAAACAAATATTTGAGGGGGGAAAATAATATCACTCCTAAGTAAAACTCATGGCTGATAACCTCAGCCTGTCATTAGTCTGCCCCTAATGAGAAGGGTCCTTTTCTAGCTCATTGTGCTTCAGTTATCGTATTTTCTAAGTCATATTCTTTAATTCTTAAAAATGCTATTAGAAAAGATACCATCCCTGGTTATATCCTCTTCCTCTATTCCCTTCTGCCACTTAAGCACTTATTGCTGTGGGCCACTCCAGACTAAAACACTCCAGAGGAAACAACTTAGCCTGCAGTTATTCCTCTCACTTCTTTGGGTCACACTGAATTAGGAAGTCAGCAATCTTTTCCCACAGATTTCCAGCACCAGAAATGATTTGTTGGGACCCTCAGCTCTTCTGTTATGAAATGCAACTAGAAGTTAAAAGGCATATAAATTATAGCTGTGCTAATTTTGTGAAGCATGATGAACTTCCTACGACCAAGTTTCTATATCTGCAGCAAGGGGAGGAAGAGGGAAGAGTAAAGGAGACACATATCTGATTAGAGCACAGAAGCAGAGAGAAATCCACCTCCCCTCTGCAACACTTCGTTCTCCGGCACTGGATGCAATCTGCAAGGAAGGACTCGGCAAGCTCCCCACATCAGTTGCCTTTCTGCCCCAGTTCCTGTTCTGGTTTTCGTTCCCCAGGTCTTTTCTCTTTACCCAGACTCTTTTCTACTGTCACAGTCATCCCTCCACCCCCCGTGCTGTGGTTGCATCAGCGTGACCGTCACACCAAGCCCTGCAGACCTCCAAACCACAGCATCGCTGCCGCAGGCAAACGAGACACTAACAGAGGAGACGAGGTCACTGCTTAGCATAACATCATCTACAGGGTGACATAACCCTCTTAAAAGGGTCACTCTAAGACCACCATAAAGTTATTTCTCCCATGGTATTCCTCTCCTTGAGGTTGAGAGAAAGTACCAGAACCTCTTAGAAAGTCTTCACTAACTCACCTGTTTCATTGATTTCTCCCTCTTGTTCTGCTCACTTTCCAGACCATTCTCTGATTGCCGAGCAAGGAACGAAACTGGAAAAAGCAGGCACTGTTTCTTCAGAAGCTGCATCCTTCTGAAAAATATCTAGTGCATGGAGGACACTAAGGGATGTCAGCAGCAAACGAGGCTCAGACACCTTCACATCTCCAACTCCCCTCAAACTCTTGGTAGCCGTACATGCAATTTTCACTTACACGTAGATTCCACGCTACTCACCGCTGCACCATTGGTGGGTTTCACAGTGACTGAGCATCCCTTCCTACAATTACCTGTAGTAGCAGGACACTTATTTTACAAAGAAATGGAAGGCCTCGAAGAAATTTCTAGGTGGGTGAATCACTACCCATCGCAGCCATCGCACAATCCTTCTCAAAGAACCGAAGCTGCACCTGCCATGAATTAACTGCGTTGCCCTCACTGCCCTGACTGGAGGCTGCTCCAGACCAGCCCTGCTGCACAGACAGATGCATTCCCACCCCGAGCTCACACTTATTCAAGAAATGTTTAGTCCAAGGCAACGAGGCTTAGAACGACCTGGCCTGTTTGTGCAGGCAGCAATGCAGCAGAGCCAGGCGTAGGTCTCAGCCTCTCAAGAAGCAGCAGGCTGCAGAGCTTTTCATTATCTGCCCTCACGCTGGTTTTCAGGCAAGCCGTGCCCAGCTCTAAAACGCCGGTGCACGTTTCCCAAGTCAGTCTGGAGCAGCTTGGGGGAGACAATTCCTTTTTCCCCCATTTCTCTCCATCTATGGCTCTCAAACCAGGCACCGTGGCCCTTTGCTTTCCCCTGACCGTTCAACTACCCGTCTTCCATTTGGCAGCCTCTGAGCCACCTTCTCCCATTGCCCTGAAAATAAATTTGCCAATTCTATTTCTCACACTTTACAGCACCTTTCGTGGTAACAGCCCCACCGTGGACCCCGTCTGGGCTCTGGTCCAAACCCAGCAACTTCCTCCCTCACATCTCTGAGTTTGGGCTTCTCCTCCAAGAAGTTTTCAAGATATAACATCCACCTTAAAGAGTGAGAACTGACTGAACAAGCTCAGACCCTGGTGGAGAAGTGGGACAGTCCTTCCAAGGGAAGCTGAGGAGCAGGGATGGAGCTTGTTCCTGCGACAGACTGGGGAGCAGGAAAAGGAACAATCATCTTAGATGGACTCGATGACCTTAGCAGCCTTTGCCAACCTCAATGATTCTATGATTCTACAAAAGGAATATTTGGAAAAGTATTTCCTTCAGAAAACCAGCAGCTTTAACATAATTCAAAGTGCTCTGGTCTCCTCTTACTGACACCGAGAGCCCAAGATAGAAGGAAATCCAGGCACAGTCAGCTGGAGGTGTTTCAAAGATGGGTAGATGAGGTGCTCAGGGATATGATATAGTAGTGGACACGTACAGTTGGACTTCACGATCTCAACGGTCTTTTCCAACCTGGGGATTCTATGATTCTAAGACTGTGGTGATCCTCATTGAGGAAGATCTCCCTTACCAGGGAAAAACACCCAAGAACTTTCCTGAACTAACACGAAGTGAACACCCCACATTGCCAGTGTGGTACCCAGGAAAACAAGATTATACAATACACCCTTCACAAGCCATTAGCAATATATGTGCTCATTACAAGCGAGTTGTGTTTCATGTGGAAGAGCCACTTGGGCAGGAGGGGCTCTTGAGGTAATTAAGAATATATTTGCATTCTACAGAGCCATTGATGGGTGCTCTTATGTTCAAGGATCCTATATTAGAAGTGTGCTGAGGGTATTTTCCCTACTAATAAATATTTAACTGGTTAACCTACACTTGCTCTGCTAGCTGCCTGCCACAGCCACAAGACTGTTGGCAAGCAGAAGGAAACAGAAAAGAGAACGCATCAGACCAGAAATCAGTCCTCCCATCTATTTCTCTTTACTGGGCAAGTTTCCATTTATGATTTTATACATTGTCTTAACCTTTTGAATGAAAAAATAGAAACCAAAAAATGGCATAAGTCTCAGAATCGCAACAGGAAGGAACAGAAAGAGGTCCTGAGTTAAGTGTATTTCTTACTAAAGAATAAGTTTGGAGTGATCTTTCACTCATTCATTTCCTATCCTTCTGAAACCATTCTCAAGTGCAAAATAGATCCAATATTCTGTGTCCATTTCTTTAAGTTCTACGTCTGCCTGTTTTTATTGTTGTCCCAGAGTGCTCCTACCAGACCCAAGCCCAGGAACGATAAACACCAATCCAAACTCATCACCAAATCACCTTCAGAAAGGAACAGGAATTAATCAGCTGAACAGGCAGTCTTCCACTGCAAGCCTTGTTATTTAGACAAGTGCAGCTAATATACGTAATGTAGCCATAAATAATTAAGTAAAATAAATTAGAGCCCAACAAAGTCCACATTAAACAAGACAGGCCTCTCTGAAAGCCAGGCGGGGCTTCCTATGGGAAGATCAGAGTGAAAAATGAAAGAGCATGGCTTGCACAATCTGTCTGTGGCTCTAATTTTTAAAGATGATACCTCACCACCGTAGAGCCTCTTGCCTTAGAGAGCCGGACCGTGCTACAGCTGAACCGAGCCGTAAAACAGCACGGAAATGAAAAATGAGAGAAGTATGAGCACGTACCTTTTGCATCATGCTTGTGTGGTAACTCTTATTGTCATGACTCACAAGCCCAACAGAAGGAAGAAACTCCACCTAGAGCTGTAAATTTTGGTCAGCTCAATTATCTCACATGTTGCAGGCAGACATAAGTTATTCAGAGCAGAGCAAGGCAGATCCCTGATGCACCCTTCGTGTCACCGGACAGGGTGAAAACAATAAATCGGTCATTGGGAAACACTCTGTGTTTCTTGCATAGGAAATAGCATGATTCATATTTTCCTCTCATAGCTGCCTCTTGATGGCAGTAAATGGTTTTGCCATGGCTGCCAAACCTCAGCAGAGAAGTCCTGCAAGCAAAGGAGAGCCTACATCCATCCCCTTTCACGTTGCCTACAACCCTTTCTCCCATGGTGGCTGATGCCTGACACCCTCCTGGCTCACCGGTTGCTTAAAGCCCACTGGGAGCCTTTTGCTGCAGAGCATCAGGCCACGCTGACCTGGCTCGGCTGGCAAGTCAACAGTTTGGAAATGATTCCGTTTTCCCCAGGTAATTGCTCCGGGTCCCAGGAGTGGAGACGTGGCATTTTCAGCGCCTCAGAATGCCTTTCAGCAGGATCCCATCAGTGTTTGACGTTGCTGACTGCCTGCTTCTCCCTTCAGCACTTAACATTCTTCAGTGAAAAATAATAGCCTTTCGATGCTCAGATTTCTAGTCCATCTCCCGCTTCTCTTAAAAAGTCAGCAGCGTCTCCATCTCTCCATCCAGAATGAGCTTTGTGACCGATGGAGCAGAGGAGCAAATGAGACAGGTCTCTTCATTTTTTCTGTAGAAAGATCTGACTCCCATATCCTGCAGGTTTGTTTTTTTTCCTGCCCATGGCACGGAACTGGATGATCTTCAAGGCCCTTTCCAACCCAAATCATTCTATGATTCTCTTGGATGAGGCTGTTGTTGAAAGTCTGTGACTTGTTCTTCAGAAGAGCAACTCTCCCTCTAACTGGGGCCTCTGAAAATCCAAGCCTTGATATCTCAATGCCTTGGAAAGGACCTGCATGGAGAGCAGACAGGAATAATGATTAACAAACTGCCTTCTAAACACAGAAACCATCACCCCAAAGTTGAGTCATGGTGCCTGCTTGAACTGCTGCCCAACTCCCACCCAGCTGATTTCCTCGCTGGCTGAAGGGAAGAATGTGATTTGCACCAAGAACGTGGCACTTTCTGAAGGGTTTTGAGTCCAAGTGAATGATTTCTCACCAGCAACTTTTGTTTGCCTGACGATAACTGAGGACGTTGGGCCCAGTAGGTGCAGCCCATAGTGAGAGACAACACAGACCCAACTCGCATTCAAAACACTTCTGAACACGTTCAGCATTACACACGTTTTGACATTGAGACGAGATCTTGGAGAGAAATATTTTGCTGTGAGGGTGGGGAGGCCCTGGCCCAGGCTGCCCAGAGCAGGGGTGGCTGCCCCATCCCTGGAGGGGTTCAAGGCCAGGCTGGATGGGGCTGGGAGCCCCTGATCCAGCGGGAGGTGTCCCTGCTCACACCCACATGGAGAGTCCTGCCCCGGGGCATGAGAAGCTTCCCCAGATTTTACTGGAGAGCCCCTTTAGGCCTCCAAACCCACCGTGAGCAGCAAGCGTAGCTGGATCAATACCCAGTGTTTTACATGTCAGGACAGTGGATTTTGCCAATTATTAACAAAAGAACAGTTATTCTAAAGCATGGCAACGATGTACTTGTCAAGAGGCGGCGATGAACTGGGGCTGAAGATACTAAATTAAAGGGATCAAGATAGGGGAGCAGCTGTTTTTTGTAGGGGTATCTTGATACAGGAATATCTTTTGCTAGAGTTTCTGAAATTTGTTATTCCATCTAATGATTCATCTAATGACATGGGTGCAGAGCCTTACAGAGCGTATTTTCGCTAGGTACAGTAAAACTGCCAGGCTATCTGCCAGGATTTATTTCTGATTTGTTTTGAGGTTCAAGAAAACCAACTAAAGATTCCATAGCTCTGTCAAAAGACATTTATATTGCCCCTAAGCATTTCAATTATACGCACCAGACAGAGCCGTAAATTGTAAGATATACATAGATAAGTCAGATAATAGGTGGCAGACAAGGAATACAGCAGCAACATCAGCCTGCATATCAGAATCTTAAAGAGCAGAGACAATTAAGAGTCAGGCAAAGAAACAAATACCCCGCGAACCTTTCAAAGGGCCAACCAAATTGTGTTTATTTTAATATTGTTTAGCAGTAACACTTAATAAAGAGAGCATTGTGATTGTGTGAACTAAATTTTCAGGCGTAATGAATGCTACAAATGTAACCTCCCAAGTTTAAATGGGCTCCAAAGCCTTGGGAGAGATGCAGGAGGAATTATTTGATAAAGGTGACGGTTTTTCACACCTGAAAATAATGTTTTTCTTCCAGGCTCTCTTGATCAACAGCCTGTAGCCACACATTACAGATATAATCTCAAGACCTTATGGTGCATACGTGTCACTACTTGCATAACTTAGCAGGGACAGACGATCACAGAGATTTTGACCATAATTTCCCACACTACAGGAGATAAAATATACTGCGCTGGAAGAAGGCAAGAAGCAGCTATGTCCCCTAGATAGCAGAAAGTGAACTTCAACAACTTTCTACGTAATTTATTCAAGAAGTAAAGTCTTGTCTCCTACAAAATTTAGGCAGAAGTATCCTGTGTGACAAGGATGGGGAGTTGATTTAAACAATTAATTGCAGTGGAGTGGATTTCTGTTACAGCTTTCCTGGCACAAACTGAAGTCATTACATAAATCAGCTGGAGAGTGGCAATTTTACCTATATAATGATTGATCGAACGTTCACAGCTAGAGTTTGTCCTGTTCCCCATACTCATCAATACAGAAGCAGCTGTGATCTGAGAGATTTTCTGGGGTAAGAGGCAACGCTAAAGAGCACGCTGGAAGAAAACAATCACCATATCAGAGCTATTCCCTCAATCATTCCTCAGCACCACAGCTTCTTCTTCATCCATCATGCTTGGTCTGATTGCTCTTCATTTCCTTATTTAACGAGTATTGTAATGAACACAACGTACTTAAAGATGCATTGTAGATCTCTTTTTTTTTTTTTTTTTAAATATGTTTCTACTGTATATCCAGAGAGGGAATATGAGCAGCTCTGTTAAAGGATGCTTTCTTGTTACTGTGACAAATGTGTATTCAGTGATAGATTTAATGTGAAACTCAGTGTACATAACTCACCAACAAACCTAAATCATGCATCATCTGTTTGAAAACTGTCAACTTTTTCTAGCAGATAGGAAGTATTTTCCGAGCGAATCTGTAGCTTATTATGCCCTGCTCATCAGAGGCACTGGTGACACAGCAGCGCTTCCTACAAGAAAAGAAAAATATTCAGAGCCGGATCCAAAACTTACCCAGGGAGGGCCATTTCTGCTGGCTTCAGTGAGCATTGATGAATTGACACTCATACTGTAGAAAAGCCAAAGTATTTGTCACCTTTTAATGAGTTAACTGTTCTCTTTGCTTATTACACACACACATTCTTACATTAAAGCTTTGAAACGGTGGCTGGTGTGCAGGGTCACTGACATTGGTGCTGCGTTCAGTGCATGCGAGGACTCATTTGGAACAGGCAGTGTTATTTAGAGATTGTTTGGCTTCTGTTATGGAAAAAAAAATACTGAAGGTAATGGACAAGGAAGTTTATTTTTAGTTTCAAGAATATTGGCAAAAAACTTTTTGATTCTCACCCAAATTGAAAATTCATCCACGTCCTTCCTTCCCCATTGAAGATTTTGGTTTGGCTGAAGTTTTCCAAAGAAATTGTACAGGGAAAAAAAACCTTGGTCTGCCCTGATGCAGCACAGCCCTCAGCATGGTCTCACTGATACTTTTCCAGAGGTTGGCCTCCTGGAGTGTCTGGGCGTTGTCCTGCCTATGCCCCTGAGAAAGCACAGACGATGCATTTGCCTTAAGAACTGGGCGCCTCTCACAAGGTCCTTTAAGCACTCTGACAGCTCCTTCACTGGAGGTTTTATACAGAGACAAATAGCTGCCTGAAGCTGACCTGGAGTACAGATTGATCAGATTGATACACACGTGGTTCTCTCTTCATAGAATCACGGAATGGTTTGGGTTGGAAGGGACCTCAGAGCCCATCCAGTCCCACGCCAGCCATGGGCAGGGACACCTCCCACTGGATCAGGGGCTCCCAGCCCCATCCAGCCTGGCCTTGAACCCTCCAGGGATGGGGCAGCCACCCCTGCTCTGGGTCAGGGCCTCACAGGAAAACATTTCTTCCTAAGATCTCATCTCAGTCTCCCCTTTCTCAGCTTAAAACCATTCCCCCATATCCTGCCCCTGCACTACCCCATTAAGAGCCCCTGCCCAGCTGTCCTGTACGCTGGATCACCTCTTGTTCTTGCTGAACATCTCTTGACGAGCACCCGCAGCCATACTATGACTCAGAACACAGGGAAACCCTGGGAAAGCAAATTCTGGAGTAGTATCGTGCCACCAGCCCCACCAGTCCTTCACTTTCACCTGCGCTGCAGGAGATTGGAGACGGCCTACCCTGCTGTGCACTGGGGTGGGGTGGTACCCGCTGCCTCTCCAGGACGGCACCGGGGTGGAAGAAAGGCTGAGAACGGGCCTCTGCCAGTTAGGGATCCTCTCCTGCTGCCCACTGAATCATTGGAGTAGTCGTGCTGTGTGCACAGAGGGTACGGGACCTCCCGAGAGCGAGTGCGAGGGAGGGTTTTGGGCTGGGCTGGGCAGTGCCACTGCTCCCAGACAGCAGATGCCAGGCAGATGCGTTCCTTCCCCAAACGATGAGCATTAGGGACAAGCTTCTTGGCATGCACAAAGGGAGAGACCTGACTCCTGAGAGTCTCCTAGTGAATTTATAATGAGAAAATAATGACAGTGATCACAGGGCCGTGCTTTTCAACTCAGCCATCAGTACTTCTTCTCCCAGTGCCTGTTTGTGTCTCACCTCACGAACGTGTTTATGGGTCCGTCTCCAAGATGCTCAATGCTAGAGATGCTCCTAATTCAGTCAGAGATCACCAGTACATTTCACGTCCTGCTACAAATGATACAGTTAGTTCTTCCAGTCATTTGTAGTTCTTGAAGTGAAAGAAACAATAGGAAATTCTGTGCCTTATCCTGAGGGCTTGACTCGAGCAGAGATCCCACTGTCCTCAATGGCCGGAGGCTCGCTGTGCGTGCAAGAGCTTCAGCATCTGGATCTGCACGCTTAGGAGCACGCTGAACTGGTACAGCCTACCAGCTGATCACAAAAGCTGGATCAGAGGTATTTTCATCATTAAGGAGCCGCCCTATTTTAATGCTTGTCATACCAGCTATTTTTAAATCTCGGCATCTGGATAAGACATGTCTGAAAGATATAATTTTCAAGCTGTGTGAAACACCTTCTTACGATTCCTTAAGTCGGTGACGCACACCCTCCAGGCACCTCTGAACACGTTGGGGAGGAATTTGCCTCTATTGAAGTCAGTGAGAGTTTTACAGCAGAGTTCAATAGCGCTGCATCTTGCACCTTTCTCCTGACTTCAGTCATTCCGAGCGCTCCAGTTGGCTGGTTTATTTAAAAGGTGTAGGAGGAAAAAGGCTGCCTGAAAATAATTTTTCCACCACCAAGATGATTATTGACTTATTTTCAATTTTAGACCACGCAGAAGTGTCACAACTCGGAAAAAGGTGCGGGTTCATACACTATTCCTAACATTCTTTGTATTTATAATAACAAACTGGGTTTGTAATGTGACCTTTCTCTATTATTCTAGTTATTCTATCTCATTAAGGAAAATGGATTAAGAGAATAAAAGACCCTTTTTATAGAAAGGTGCCTGTAATTTTCTACCTTAGCAGTTCCAAGCAGCACAGCTCGCAAGGGCAGCACTGCTGTGCCTGGCTTCTATCCACTGCCGAACAAAGAACCCTACACACGGTTTATATTTGCTTCTGGCTTCACTGAACATTTCTACGAGACTCACGTTAATACATTAAGAAATGGTAGTTCTGTAGGCGTTTGTCGTTACTGTACCAAATGCACAACCTATAAAATGATTAAAGTAAGCAATATTGCGTCGGACGACAGCCAGCCGAGCCCTGAAATGCTGACAAATAAGAGATCTGGTGACAGACCACAAAACCATAAGTCTTTTTGGCTCTGTCACACAAAATAATTGCTAAGTGTTCTGCTTTCATGGTTGTAGAGGAAATAATACAAGGGGAAAAAAACCAACAGGTACAGGGTCAGTAATAGCAACCTCATAGAAATACTGTAACACTGCCGCCATTAATAATTAAACATACAAGAAATCTCAATAAATATTAAGTTATTTGCTAAAGAAATCTATGCCAATGGCTTTTGTGTGTGCATGCAGACAAACTGGTTTATATCAGAGAGATGGGTAATCTATTTTAGTCCATCTCGCTCTTTTTCTCCTCCGAGCTATAGAATTATAAAGTGCAAATCTGCTTAAGTTGGGCTCTTTTATATGTATAAAGGGCCACACTTGATTTAGCAATACTATTTTTATGTGTAATGACAGAGACACATTTATTATACATTCTCCTAATCTGCAGCCTTGCATTTGGACAGGATTAGGAATTTATACAATCTGTAGACTTTAGGCTGCACAGTAAGACCGGAGCACTTCAATACCTTTGTTTTTTTGCAAGCCAGGACTGAGTATTTGAAGCAATCACTTTGTGTTTCCTGCCCCCTGCACAAAGAGGCACAGTAATCCTGCGGGTGGTAATCGCATTATTTTCTGTGCAAGATTACGTTTTGTTTGTACATTTATAGTGTCACTTAAAACAAAATCCAGCAGATTTTCTTTTAAGGTATCTTTTAAGAGGAACAGAAGTGAGTATTTGAAGAAAATGGCATAGAAAGGGAGTTTTCTAAACGGCACTTACTCCCCAGTATATATTTGATAAATATCGAAAAGAAAGATGATCAGGAATCTACAAATAATTGTGTTAACGCTTTAGGAACTGTTACGGTGTTCCATAGCTCAGTGATAGATCTCCATATTGATCAGATTAAAGGACTTAGATTTGGTGAATGCAGAAACCGGTCATTTCTTTCTGTCCCTGTACAGCAAGTCGCATCCCTGCATTTGATGCACAGCCTGGTTAAAAGCGATACTCTCGTCTACAGAAGGGACATAATGGAAGTTGACAAAGTGATCGCATTAAAATATTAATGCAGAAAATTCACAACATCAGCAACATACAACAGTTTATTTTCAGGCTTAATAATGAGAAACTTGTTATTCATTTGCATGAAAATGGCAATTTAGCGTAGGGACAGTGAGCTCCAACTGCATCCCTGCAGTTTATTGCCTTAGGATTGCAAACTGCTTTAGCAGCCATCAGCCAAGAAATGTACATGTCATCTGCAAATCACAAATCACAGATCTTGACTCGAGTGATTGCACAGGGAGAAGTGCTGAAGGGTTCATAGTGGCCAGAACAAGACTTAAAAGTGATGTGAAATAGGGAGCAAAAAGGGCTGCAATTGCCTTGGAGCCTAAAATAGACTGAGCTTCAATGCCATGGAAAAAATCACCAGCTTCTCCATCATTTCTTTAAAGGTCAGAATTTTTGTAGGTGGATTGGGAGCGCAGTGGATTGCAGATGCGTTTAACAGCAGGGTATTTTCCGCTGCCATGACCAGTTAAGGAAGATTTTCAAAAACACATCTGCTGGTAAACAGTTTGGCCCTACTCTGGGTCATCTGCCTTATCTGTGCTCACTGCTGCATGAATTCTTACCTGGATAAAGTCCCAAACCTCACATCAGTCAAAGTTAGGCTTTCAGCACAGTCCATTACGTTTTTTAGAGAGGTACCTCCACGGCTTTCCGTCGGTTTTATGCTGTGACTCTGCCTCTTCACAGATGCACGAAGCTCACCAGCAGCCGAGAGACAAACCCGGCTCCTTCCCACTTGCCGTCGATGTTGCGCTCGTCAGAAGCAAAGCACAACAGGAAAGGCTAAAGGAAGGGAAAAGAGATGATTTAAGGAATAACAGCTTCAGGAATCTCTCCCTGCTGCAAAAGAAGGCTGGTTCTGATCCCACTCTGCAGACCATTACTGTTACGCAGAGATTGATTTAATAGGAATTCAAACACAAATTGGAGGCAAACCAATCCAGAAGGCAGTCAATCCACTTTATTTTTCAATCCCTCTCACTCTGCAGGTGACTGAATGCCCCCAGGTTAAGATTTCTTTCCCTCCACTCTGTTACAATAGAAACTGAAATTTTATTTGGAACTGGAGAGGTTAAAAAATAACTCTCCTTATTAAACAGGTGAACAAAAAATGCCATGAAATAAGAAGAGACCTTTTCAAGTTGGGTTTATGCTGGAGAGTGCCTACGCTCTACGGATATTTGTATGATAGTTAAATATTTCTGAGTAATTTAACTGTTCTAAATGTTTATCAGTCCGTGGTGAGCACACTGGATCCTCTTCTGGGATCGAGATATGAATTTATAAGAAGTGTGAAGTATTTAGATAGTTTCAAACATATTTCAGAGCGCTTTGTAACATCTGGGGAATGATTTCTGCTTGGCTATTCTGCTGTTTACTTAAGACAGCAACGTAGGCAGCTTACCCAGCTGAGATGCTTCGTGCCAGTGGAAGCTGAGCTTCTTTGCCTCGTGGGTATTAGGAGAGAGGGTTATTTCCTTCAGCGTTCCTTCCTTCCTTCCTTCCCATCCCGACCTCTGTCACTCAAATCACGTCACGCAGAAATGAGCAGCTTAATTTCTATAAGAGAAAAAGAGAAGATACCCACCAAAAGCAGAAGCCATAGGAAGAAGGGAAAGTCATTTTGGTCTTACTGTCCTGTGAGCCCAGACATGGGCAGAGCCTCAGAAAGAGAAGTTGAGCAGTTTAAAAAAGAACAGTGCTCTTCACACAATGCTCTGCTTTGGTTCTGAACAGACAAAAACAGGGGCAGCCTACACCTGAGCAATTACTACATCTAACTCACACGGCTTGCGGTTATGTCTTCAAAATAGCTCTCACAGCGCATCCAAAAGATTTGTCTGCACATTTATTATTTGAAGGTTATGATGTTCACACTTTGGGCTTGAATTTGCAGTTTAAAAAGAACAATGCTGTATTTTTGTTCAGTTTTTATCTCACCTTGTGTTCACCTCCAGTGGCAACTGCTATCATCTAATGACCATCACCAGGTGGTTCGTAACACTGGTTAAAACCAACAGGTGCCTCAGAGGACCGAGCGTGAGTTTTGACATAACTGGGAAGCACTGGAGAAAGAGCAGGAAAAGGGGAAGAAACTAAGAGTCCATCAGCACTGGTACTTCAGCACCTACTGGGAAACTTTATCCCAGCAGACTGAAGCCATCACCTCGCTGGCACAGCCCAGTTATGCAGCTCAGCTAGCGTTTCGGAGCTCCTTTTCGGTTCTAAGTGTCCTGCATTTTTGAACAGATGCTGCTGCCACACTGAGGAAGAGCTGCGATTCTACATTATTCTATTCCTGCCTTTTATTTTCACTTACCAAACCTAAAGAGCTTTCCTTTCCCCCTATTTCAACTCATCTGACTTCTAAGTCTTCTTAATGGAAAAATATACAATTGTGTCACTTCTGGTCTCACAGTGAAGCTGTTTGTGATCATTGCCAGCCCAGGAGCCAAGGTTCACATTCCCACCCAGCTCTTACTTAGGCAAATCTCCTTCCCTTTACCTGGCTGTACTCACTGGCACATCCCCACTGAGCCTCCTGAGGGGAGCATGTGGGATGTTCAGGGGGAAGGCAGAAGAACTGATGCTCTCCTTGCAGAGGCAGTTTTCCTCACACCCTTTAGTTGTGCTGCAGCAGAGGGAGTTTTCTGCACCTGTACAGGGTAAAAAGAACAGAGGAAAGAGAGTCGGAAGAGAAGAAAACGCTGTAAGAGATGACTGAAAAATGTCACAGGTGTGGGGTGAGAAATAAAGGTAAGGATGGTGGCATCCCAACAACCAAACAGGGCTGAAGAGCCCTCAGAAACAGAAGAAGGTGGGAACACTCTGGTTCCAACCAATGGCCGGTGACTGATGACAGCCTGGTCACTGTGAACACTTCTTAAATTTTGTACAGTTCACAGTATTTGCATCTGTACTTTACAGTTCAGCCAAAAGGTTTTCTAAGGAGAGAATAACACAGTGTGAAATCAGTCCCACTACAATTCAGATTTGAGGGCCCTCCCGAACCTTGGCTTCGCGTCTCCCTTTCTCCATCTCCTCCTAGCCCAGCCACCTGATTGCCCCTCAACAGGCCCGTCTGTTATCAAGGGAAGGTGGTTCATTGCATCATTTCTTGTTCCTGGTTTAAACTAGATGGCTCCAAAGGGACAACGGTATCTGTAATGGTACCAGCTGGCGATGCTCTTGTGTTTGAAGAAGGATGGATGTGAGAGGGCAACCTGTAAGGTCTACAAAAAGCAGACAGATGAAGTATCCGAGTTTGCTGCTCTCTTCTTCTTTCCCTTCCAACAATTATCTAAGGCAGCTACTGAGACCTAACTACCAAGGATCCATGCAAATATCTGCTGTGCTTGTCTGATCAATGATTCAATAGGCAAAGAGGGGCCTTTTTTCCATGCTCATCTTTGATTTCTGCACAGAACTATGCTAAGCTTGTGTTTCTCAGATGAAAGCAAGTGATACAGTTTATGCTAAAATGACAAAACAATTTGAAAGCGAATGTGTATAACGGAGAGGAGAACTTAAGCACATGGTTGACATTATTACGTTTATTTCTCAGTGAGACCTGTCTTTCTGTGACACTAATCAAAAAACTGGGTCACCTTATGATGGTAATTTCCTAGGAATCTTGAAAACGGCGAGTCAATTTGATCCCTTTTTAGCTGAGCGCTCACTAAGCACAGCGAGGCTGGTGGAGCTCAGCGAGCTCATCAGACTTGTCATCGACTATACGGGAAGAGTTTATATCCTTAATGGGATCAAAGGTTTTATCAGTGATCCTTCGTAAATGTAAACAGATGAAATATTCTCCTATCAGCATTGATTCCACACCTGACATCTCCTCTGTTGATCAGTTAATGGTTATTGTCCGCTATAAAATCAGAGACAAGGGAGGTTTATTACTTCCTTAACAACCAAGAATTGTGTGAGGAACATCCCCTGCTCCCCCACGTTTGAATCCATTCTGCAACAACTGAATATTAATAACAACATTTGCCATTGCCAAGGACAGATTTAAAATAACACCGGTCTGGACACAATGAGGAACTTTTCCAAATGTTGCATGGTATTTTAAACTGCAGATATCCCATTAAAGTCACACAGAAGAAGTCAGTCAGCTAAAATCGCAGTTATCCTACAGAAATTTAGACCTAGAAAGGTCTCCAGACAAGGATTTGTGAAATTAAGGCATCGTCAGTGAGTGCCACACACTTTGCCGTTGTTGTCCAGCACAAAATCACACTCTTCTTTAGTGTCCTTCGGTGTTAATGCTGAATATCCCCCTGCAGATCTATGCAAACGTGAATATTTCTGGGAATGTGGCACAAACTACAGCTGTTGGTGAATTAAGACTCCCTCAGCAGCGCGAGGGAGGGGATTCTCTTTCTCCAGTCTTGTGAGACCCCACCTGGAGTCCTGTGTCCAGTTCTGGAACCTCCAACATAAGAAGGAAATGGAGTTGTTGGAGCAAGTCCAGAGGCTTAGAAGTCCCTTCCCACCCAAACCATTCTATGATTCTGTGATATTCTATGGCTGTGAAATGTTACCTGACTTGGCACAAGTAGGAACTCAGTGATGGAAGTGACTTGCTCTTAGTACTACAAAATGATAACAATGCAGAAAACCAACCCTATTTCAGTGAATTATTTTTACCAAGGGATTAAATCCTACAAAAAGAACCAATCCTAGAAATAAATCGTACTATTATAGGACATAGTTCAACTATGCTAAAAAGGAAAAAACATTTCAAACCCTCTGAAAACAAAGAAGAAATATCTTCTTTGTTTTCATATCTTCTTCTAAATCAGAATTTTTCATTCAATCTTGTGAAGGGTATTTTAGAAAATTGTGATTCATCAAATAAAAAAAAAAAGAAAGAGAATCGCTCTGAACTGCATAAATTACCTGCTGCAAGAGTGACCAAACCTGGAAATATGGCAAACAATATCCATTTGAAAAGAAGAGAGACTAGATAGGAACAGACTGGTTTCTCCAGGCAGAGCGTAAGTAACTCAGTCAGGTTCATGTGAATCAGCTGTAGCCACAAAGGTAGAAATGAGCCTCTGGGCTTCGTGTACAAGAGCTGATCCCCTGTCCCTTACTCAGCATCAGCCCTGACAGCTGGATCGTGGTGAGTGTGGCTGCACCGCGCAGCTCAGGCTGTATGGAGATACCAAAAGAGCACTGACCCGGGACTGGGACGGCGCTGGGGAGCCTCTCAGAGGATCGAGGGCAGCTTTACTGCACCAAGCAGAGCCGCAGCCAGCCAGAGTCACTGGACCTGCAGGAAGAGTCATTCCCAGTCAGATGGGGAGGTCTCTGCACTGCAGGAATTTCACTGTGCAGCCCTTTCCTTCAGAAACCACTGGTAATCCTTCGTCTTCTATTCCGTGATTTCAGAGTCCTGCAAAAGATCACATACTTTTCAGATACATGGTGGAGCAACAAAGCTGGTGAAGGGGCTGGAGAACAAATCTTACGAGGAGCGACTGGGAGAGCTGGGGTTGTTCAGCCTGGAGAAGAGGAGGCTGAGGGGAGACCTTATTACTCTCTACAACTACCTGAAGGGAGGTTGTGGAGAGGAGGGAGCTGGGCTCTTCTGCCAAGTGACAGGGGACAGGACGAGAGGGAATGGCCTCAAGCTCCGCCAGGGGAGATTTAGGCTTGAGATTAGGAAAAAGTTCTTCACAGAGAGGGTGGTTAGGCATTGGAACGGTCTGCCCAGGGAGGTGGTTGAGTCACCGTCCCTGGAGGTGTTTAAGGTTAGGGTAGACGAGGTGCTTAGGAGCATGATTTAGGGAATGGTGGGAATGGTTGGACTCGACGATCCAGTGGGTCTCTTCCAACCTGGTCATTCTGTGATTCTGTGATACTCGGCATGTCTCAAATCTGCATTCTGCCATCTTCTTTCCTAAACTAATTCCCAACAAAATCTTCATCTGTGCTAGTCTGGAAGTACTCAAACCTGCCTGACCTTCAATGCTAAAGAACCCTCCCTGGAAACTGCTGCTGTGGTGGGAAGGAGTCAGCGAGTCAATAGAATGAGAAGTACAGCTGTGTCGTCACCACTGAGCCAACGTGCAGGAGTGAAAAATAAACCATAAATCAAAATGAGACTGAGGTCAACACATTATTACAGATCAGACTATTGTTAATGTTAAATCTGAATTCAGAGAAAGTTAAGACTCCTCTCACAGAGCCAGCATAAAGAGAGTGGCTCTCCCCCAAATCTCCAGTCGAGATCCTCTGCCGATGGCCTGACTGTGCAAACAATGCGTGTGCTGATGACTAGTGCAGAGAATACTTCCGACACAGGGAGCGTTTCCCCATTTGATGGATACCCACAGACTCTCCAGGAGCAGAGCAGGCTGCCTTCTTCCCCGGTCACGTTGCATCCTGGGCTTCCTGCATTAAGATGAATAACCAAGGAGAAAGGTTTCATGCTTTGACTTACACCAGGTTGTTAACTGAACACATGTATCAACGTTTCTTCATTCACAAGAATCTTTCTGATCCAATGCCTCAGAACTAAAAAGCCACAGCCCCTAAAGCCCAAATGGACAATGATTTTTGTGCTTCTGCATTGCAGGATCGGCAGCAATGAGACCGCTTTGCAATCTCAGACCGCACAACTCCAGCAAGTGACCTGTGCCAGTGCAACCACTGCATCCTTCGGTACAAGATGGGAAATTTCAATTACTGCTTCAGACACATTTTCAAAACAGCAAAACTTAATCCCAAGTTTTACAGTGGAATCTTTATGCTGAGATGTTACTGGACAGAAAAATCTGTCCTGCTTTCTTCCCCGTCCCACTATGTAGCCTAACTTCTGAAGGAGAATCATGGAATCACTGAGGTTGGAAAAGACCTCCAAGATCATCAGGTCTAACCGCCAGCCTAACCCCACTGTGCCAACTAAACCATGTCACAAAGTGCCACATCTACAGGCTTTCCGAACCTCTCCAGGGATGGAGACTCCACCACTGCCCTGCTTCACCACTCTTTGATTAAAGAAGCATCAGTTCTGCAGCATCAGTTCCCCCAAGTGGTAAAACTGCACTGGGGAGTGGAGAGGGTAGCGCTGCATGCAGGTAGTTAGCTCACAGACTCACTGGCCTGATCCCAGCACAGAGGAGAAACAACACAAAGACTGACACAGGCTGGAGAAGTGCAGAAACTTCATAACATCTAATAATGAGACTTGCAACCCTTGGCACTGTGAAGGGAGTGTGAGAGAAGTTGTCTACAAGGCTAAGAGTGCTGCAAATGAGAGAAGGTGCACCTTGTACCAGGGTGATACCCAAACATCTGAGTTTTCTAATGTAAACCTCGTGTACTGGGAACTTTCTCTGTTCAATTCATTTAATTATAACATCCTTGTCCCAAAAATATGCAATCTTGAGGAGAAAAGCTAGGGAAAAGAACTTCTGCTATGGCAATTTTTTTCCTCTCTCAGCTTGATTTCCCCAGTTTGGCAATATACAGCGATATAGCTGCACATCAGGAAAAGGTTGTGTCAAAGGCAAAAAAATTGATGAATTATATCATTACATACATTTGAAACCTGCTAGATGAAGGGAGAAGTAAGATTATCAGTGTCTTGATGAAAAGAAAGCTCACATAGAAAGACTGAGAGCACGTATTAACACTGAGAAAACAGGGACAGGAATTTCATTAGAACGCTGGAAAAAAACATGCTGAGAAATCAGTTCAACCTACTCCATCAGTTCCTCATCAGCACTGAACTCAATGAATTCCTGCAACTCCACCTGACTGTTTCTTTTGTGAAGCACAGTCACCATCTCTTGACCCTCTCCTTAATGTACCCACTTTGGAAGTAGATTAAAAAAAGACAAAAATGGGCTTTCAAACAGGCAAAATAAACACCTCGCCAGGCTGAGCACCGGAGACTCGATGACCTCCTGCCTTAGCACAAGGGAAGAAGGTGATTGACTAGGAAGTCAAGAACTTCAGAAATGAACTCCCAGAGCAAACATCTGCATCAGCAAACAAAACCCTTTCTATTGGCATAGCATTCCCCCTCAGCTCAGATAAACAGGTGACTGCAAGCAAAAGTCTTAGCCACAGCTCGCTGCTTTGAAAATCCAGACTCAAATCACTCAAGAACATTTGCTTTCCATTTTTACTCTCATAAAGTTTCCAATTCTTAGATTGAGCTGGGCACAACATGGCCAGAGAGGGCTCCCACACACACTTCCATTTCTTCTTTCTCCTTCCCAGCTCAGCTGAAATCACAAAGTGTGGATATTGGAACAAAAATACACGTAAAAGTCATTAATATTTTTTAACTTAAAAATTAAACCCCAGCTTCTTCAGCCAGCAACTGGATTGGAGTTTGGTTTCTGGTTTGACCATAAATCCAGTATTACACAACTTGATCTGACTGTATTTACCCAAAGTTCTATAAAGCTTTCCAGTATTAAATAGGCAACTTTGGCAAGACTAAGCCAAATGAGTGAATTCCTGAACTACTTGCACTCAAGCCTGGCACTGCCTAAGGAGCCAGTGGATCGCTGTGGCTCACTCTTCGCCACAGGAGCTAGTTCTGGCCTCAACCATACTGACTTTTCCATGCGTTCGTGTCTCATGTCATCAGAATTTGGCTCACAATCCCACAGTGGAGACAGAGACTCTCAATAGTGCTACAAAACCATAAAAATAAGTCATTTTGGTTCTTTCACCACCTAGTCCAACAGAAAACATCTCTGCAACCACCAGAGACAGATGACACGTAGAGATGTGTCACCCACGGCGTTCCTGTGCGCCTCCGATACCCCGGCCCCGGCTGTATGAGGCAAGATAAAGCTCACACTTTGAGACAGGGCACGCCAGCTCTGCGGGCTTCGGCCACCACTGGTGTGACACACAGAAGAGCTGGCCCAGATGAAGCATTTACTGGAGCTCCAGAGGCAGAGAGGTTTGGAAGGCAGCTGTCAGACTCTGCATGTACGAGGGATGTCAGGAAAAACTGGGTTGGTGTCAGTCAAATTATCTCGTCCATCAGTCTTTCAGGAAATACACTGAGAAGCCTAAAACAAGATGTTGAAAGAGATGGTGTTATTTCTTCTGTGAAATGAGGGGATGTTTTTTGTAGCAAATCTGACAATGAATTTCCAACATGAAAGGATCCGCTTACTACATCTTAGCTACCTTACTTGATCCAAGGTTTTAGAATAACCCGAGTGTGTCAATCAGGAAGAAAACAATAGAAAAAGACCTGATAAAAACTCAGAAGTTGTATCAGGCAAAGTCAAATGAAAGCAACCAAAGGGATCAACACATCAAGTTAGCATTTTTTTTCCCTTCTTCCATCACCTGCAGCAGCTCTTCCTCTAAACTGGTGGCTCTAATTGGACAGGAGGGGTAAAAGTCGCTGTTGACTCTTAGCTCATTTGCAGAACCCCACCAGTCCAGCAGTGTGCACATCTTCACATGTAGAAACCAATTAAGTAAAACAGCATCAGAAGGGTAACTTCCTTCTCCTGGATACAGTCAGGAGGAGGTAGAGATGGGCATTTACTCCTTTCCACAGCGTCTCACTTGTCAACCTAACTCCATTGAGCATGCTCCTAAAAAAGCCATTCAGCCAAGATATCTGCATTTAAAAGGTGCATCATTCCATTGCTGGAAGCTCAGCCTTGAAATCAATCTCATCTGCCCTCAGTGTCACTGGCAGTAACATTTCAACCCTTTCCTCCTGGTGTCAGCTGGCATCACCCTTGTGCTGCAGGTACCAATGATGCTCACAGCCACTGAGAAACCTTAAAAAACAAAACTGGAGAATGATTGATAGATTTGACAGATAGAAAGGGAGATGCTGAAGCTGCTCTTTCAGCTGAAAACCATTCCCCCTCATCCTATTCCTGCCCTCCCTGATCAAGAGCCCCTTCCCAGCTTTCCAGGAGCCCCTTTCAGAAAGGTATGAAAGAGGCAGCACTTCTCAGTGAGTTTGAGCAGCTGGGATTCAGGTTTATTTCCCGAGGACATGGGGAGCCTTCCTGCCCACAGGTCCCTTGTAAGGAATAACAGCTGATGACAACATATTTTTTTTCAAATAAAATCATTCTATCACTTTTATAAAACACTCAAACTTTGATTCTTCAGGCCAAAGATTAAACTCTGTTCTAAGATTTCATTTCTATTTGTTGTCCTTAGGAAAGTAAAGCAAATGGCAATAAAGAGCACTGACTCGATTCACTGATGCAGCCAGGAGGCCCCAGTCAATCCCAGTAAAGCCTTAACTAAGTTAACAGAGACCTGTGTCATTTGGATCAGGGGCTTATCTGCCTCTTCTTGCTCTTGGACGGTCTGTTTAATTTACACCTTTCCAGTAATCTCCAGAATTATCTTGAATTGCCCATTAGAAAGGTTAATGTTTAAAATTTAAAGAACTATTCAATTCAAAAATCCACAAAACCCCCTTCCACTTTCACTGGACAGTAATTTTAATAAGTAATTAAACCACCATAATGCTACACCGGTTATTCCACGAGGCTTCTCTTGTATTATCCAGCCTACACTCATCTTTCAGTCCTCTTGCGCTGGTTAACTCTAATACAGCCTATCAGTCCCTTTTTTTTTGACACCTGCCTTGCCTTCCAAAACAAAGCGTTGTAAGAAAGAACTGTTTGGTCTACTGACACAGGCACAACCTCTTCTCTTTGACAACTACACTGTCTGTCTCTACTGTACCTTGCAGGCACGTGCAGTACGAAGTTAGGGGAAGGAGGTTTCCCAAGGTCACCACACACCACCGGTTAAACAAAATGAGACGATGTGCGCTAACAACTGCGCCCGCTCACCAGCCTGGTTAAGATTATCAAGAAAGAGAAGCGCAACCACACTCTTTCGCTTTACTACAGCCTTCCAGTTCAGCTCGAAACCGTTTCTGAGGCAAGGTCTCCTGCAGACTTTTCACTTAAGCAGTTGTAACTACAACCGCAAAACACTGTTGACTGGTGGGCTCCAGAGACTTGTTCATTACCTGTCATTAAATGTTTTAAAGTTTGCATAATTGATCCAGTCAATAAGTCATCATTGATTTATAGGGGTCTGTGCTGAAGAGTTGCTTGTTAAAAATTCATAACACCGGTGTGTGTCTTTACAATCCATTAGCTGTTTACGTACCCACAGTCCTCAGATTGATTGACCTTGGACTGAGATTCTCATGGACTCGGCTTTTTTTTTTTAAATAAAAAAACCCAACTTTTTTCCCCCAAGTCCACAGTATAGAAAAGCAATACTGCAGCCTTCTCCCATGACAGCCAGACTTTGATTTTTTCCTCTCCATCAAAACTGAAACTTTACTTGAAATGATGAATAAATAAAGCATACTCCATAAACAGCTTTCCACTATTATTTAAGCTCACGAGCTGTGCTCCGTTAGACTCCTTTCCCCACCATCAGATTCAAGTGTGTAAATGTTCTAAAAGGCTTTGAATGTTTTATGATGATTTCAGGGAATGATGGAGTAATAGCTGAAGAGCGAAGCTATTAGTTTTAATATTTATATTGAGTGCTTTGAAACATTAATGTGACAGGATGTAAGATCAGAGCAGCGGGACATATTTACTTCACAACCATTGCCACGTGGCAAAAATATTTATTTTCTGAAGCTCTGAGGCCAAGGTTTTTTCACAACAATTTAAAGTTCAGATTGAGATGTATATTAGCTTTTCCTGAACTTTGCGTTTATTTTTAAGAACTAAAGATCGGTTTTGGATAGAACCCGCTTCACTCAGGTAGGAGCCAAGCGTAACGATGCTGGCTGTGCATCATGGTCTCAGTGCTGAAGTTTTCCAAAGCTGGTATTAGTTTAGCGATTCATCTCTCCCTGCCTGCTACGCCTGCTGCCCAGACAGCGCCTCGGAGCAAAGAGAAACAGTCAGTTGTTAATGAAGAAATGGGATGGGCTCGAGGGCAGAATGATCGTTAAAAGGTTGTTTCATATTGTCTCCCAATATTTCATGCATGAAGTAAACCAACCCTGTAAACGTCCTACGTCACCCTTTGCTTGGTTCTTCGGTTCAAACTAGCAAACATATTAAGGTAAGTGATCTTAATTACTAAGGGTCAAACAGTGCTCACCCCACTTGTGTGGTTCTCATGGTCTTCAGTGAACAAGTAACGGAGGCAAGATGAGATCCCTAGGGAGAAATCTTCCTATCAGAGTTTCAGAGCCTTTCTGATATAAGTGGAACAAATGATGACTTATTGCTGCTACATTATGAAAATGTGATTTCTCCAGATGCTTCCGTGCCCTGTGTAGACTCCACAGGCTGACACCACCACCAGGAAGCAGTTCACAGATCTCCAGCAGCAGAAACAGTTGTGTCTGTTTGGTACCTAGCGTTATATTGAACTACATTAAGCAGACTTATAAGAACAACAGTTCTGGGTAGAAAATGACGCAGCCTCCTCAGTGACACGTAACTAGTAGCCTGAGCTGAGAAGGTGAGGTTACCAACACATTGTTATACTATTTACCAGAGTCCTCTCCATACACCTTCTCTACAGTCGTGGTGTGCAAGGAAGTCATAGAAACACCCAGTTGCAAAGTTGTCTCAAATGGTTTATGTGCTTTCTCAATCTTGCCTTTCCAGGAAGACAAAGCAAGCTATCCAAAGGTCTTCGTTAGCTCTCAAACATTTTATTAGCCTAAAGAACTCCTGAGTTGGTCCTTGGTGATGTCCTATCCCATCTACCTTCCAAACCATCCCCACACCAGGAGTAGCCAATAGAAACGTTCACCAGAGCACCCTTTAGGCAGTTCCAACAGTGCAGAACACACAGCACTGTCCTCTGGAAGTGCGTTTCACTGATTTCACGTCTAACAACACACAAATGTCAGTGAATCCTCCCTTATTTTAAATATTCCACCACTGGAGTTAATGCCCTATGTTTTACAGGCATCTACAGCTACAGGTCATCGCTTGTTTTTCCCTTGCCTGCTTCTGTTCTCAGCTTGCTCAGGTTCTTTAGGAGGCACTTCTAAATACAATTCTTCTCATCGTTAGCTTAATCATACAGCCCACAAATTGACAGAACTTTTAAATATAATTAAGGTGAAAAGCAAACATGCTACCTGCATCCATGTGTACAGCTACTTGACAGTTTTTCGGGAAAATAACACACAAATGTTTGCTTCCACTTCTCTGCACAGAAACAGTTTTTCAGAAGTGTTGAAGGAGACTTTCTATAAGGAAAAAGAATTAGAAATGAGCATAGCAAGCATAGGGGGAATATATTACATCACATCGAAGTTCTGTTCTGACCCACGTCTGCTACAACTTTTATTTAAATGCAGAAGGAAAATGATGAAGCCAAGGTGTTTGCCACCTATTAGGACCTCATAAAATTGTTAAGCTCATCCAGTCCAATCATCAGTTCAATCCCACCATGTCCACTAAGCCATGTCCCGAGTGCCACATCCACACCCCCTCCAGGGCTGGAGACTCCACCACTGCCCTGGGCAGCCAGTTCCAATGCCTCACCACTCTTTCAGTAAAGAAACTTTTCCTAATGTCCAATCTAAACCTCCTTGGTGCAGCCTGAGGCCATCTGCTCTCCTCCTCTCACTTGCTACCTCCTCCCTTGCAGAACTCTATTAAAACCTATTGCTCACCAAGGCAATTCTTCCCCTTGTAACAGAGCAGATATCATCTCCACAGCGTACAAAAGGCTGAAGAAAAGAAGAGGAGCTGCTATTTTAGTGCTGACATCAAAGCAAGGTCCAAGAGGACAGGCTGTGATGCCATCTGCACCCTGTCTTCTGCTAGGAGGTGTTTCCAGCAGGAAAGGCTCTGACTTGCAGTCTCCTTTGGCAGGAGGTTTCCACACGAATGCGGAGATCCCAAACAATGACGTTTTCTCAGTGGATGCTCACCAACAACTACAGATGCAAACCCACCAATTTTCATTTACAAACTTTACATTCAGCAACATTTCACACCTGGGACATGTTGCAAAGTGCTCATCACCAGATGAAGCCTCTGCCTGGGCTGTTGAGGGAAATGAATGCAATTTGAGCTGAAATGATTCCAGCCAATCCCTCCCATCGCTCCACCAGGATTGCTTGAGTTACACCAGGGCTGAATTTAGTCCAGCATCGTTAATGTTAAAAACATGGCTTAAAGGAACTTGCTCCTTTGCCTTTTCTCACCTACCCCAATCAGACGTGATCTTTCGTTATTTACTACCCCTCTACCCAGCGGTGACGCGCACACAGAGGGCTGGCACATCCCTCATTATCAGCAACGTGGTTGCGCGATACACAAATGGTGACAAGTTTGCTTTCAGAGCATAAACTTTTAAAAACCACCATAAAGACCCCCATAAAAATACGACTTTGACTAGAAAAAGATGTAAGCTGCATAATGGCTACAAGGGTATTTTTCCTCGGAGATCAGGAGAAATATGACAAGCGTGACTGCTGTTATAGTTATGGAGCATATTCCATTTAGCAGCGACGGAGCAGAGCTGTGATAGCATATCCTAAGGTATTTTCACTTCATGCATTTGACATTGATATTAGTTATTGCATTTAAGATACATTGGGCTGTTTATTGCTGACTGTTTCCCCTCACTACGGATGTTAACCACAGCAGAGGAATATTTGATGTTACAAATTATTTAGCTTGCTACTCTTCATTTTCCTTTTAGTATGCAATTATTTGTTTGGTTTCACTGAGCGAATGAAATTTCAAGGGCATTTCAAGGAAAATAAATAAAGTACAACCCAAAAGGGGCTTTTTTTTTTTGTTTGTATTCAGGAGCAGCACTGAATCATGCATATGTATGAATCAACAAAATCAGGTTAGCTAAGAAATTGGAAATTGCACTCCACACTAGAGCATTTTTCTTGCTCTAGAGATCTTTGCTATGGATTTGAAGGACTAATAAAAAATCAGCAGCATGACTGGAACAGATGTTTTTTATGGACTTGGCTTGTTAATAGTCTTTTTAGCTTCTCCTAAGGACTTAAACAGAGTTCCTCACTTGTCCTGAATATCTGAGATGATGTTAACATTGTCCAAAATGTACACTAACAAGCAGGAGCGAAAAAGCTAAGGTCTCACACGTGGTTCTGAATAAAAACTCAAACCATTGCTGTGCATGTGATGAAACCCCAAAGCAGGCAACAGTACAGAACAAAACCCAACCTCAGTGACTGTATCAAACCCACGCAGCACCGGCACCGCTCTCTCGAAGGGACGGCTGGCGGGTACAACACTTCCACGAACTGTGCTGCGTGTCCATGTTCTGACCGACGGCTAAAAGAACAGAACTTCTCCCTAGCTGCACTTTTCAGTGGCGTTTAACTAAATGAAACTACAAAGTCTTTTCAAGTTAGTGGGTCAGAACCTGATTTTCTTAGCAGCAACTTTTTACCCCATCACCACCCTCAAGCGGTTTCATTTTTCTCAGATCACAGTTGCAAACAACAATCTTTGGCTTCTTTCTGCTCTGCCCTGGTTTCCTCCTCACGCTATGATAAATCCAGACAGTTGCTGTAGCTTCTTCTCCTGTCAAGGCAGAACCTGGAAAAGCAGCGTTGACCTGAGCCGGAATAACCCTGTGATAAGACTTATATCAGACAAAACTGATATTTTGTCTCATTTAAGTCATGATAAAACCTCTGTTTCCTTGAAGCTTACCAGAAGAGACCCCAGCACCTATTATTCTTCCATAACACTGAAAGTAAGTGTTAGCGGGACCTGCTGATTATCTGATAAAAACACAATTCATTTGTGCCTAGACTCATTAATCTTTCTTAATACATGTCAGCCCATTACATTTGATCCGTGACCTCTGTCCCCAGTCTTGCTGGAAAATCTCTCAGGACCAAAATCCCCTCCTGGTTTGGCACGGAGCCACCGGCGCCGGCAGCTGGCCGCGAAGCGCTTCAAAGCCATCAGCAATGGCAGCTGCTGGAGCTGTGCGCACGGGCCCAAACGAGAAGTTTACAGCTCCTCTAAGGCAGATGGGAAGAAGCTGGCCGTTCGAAAGCCTGAATCCTATTAGAAATACAGCTGTGCTCCTGTGTAGATCCAATGGTTTCTCGTCTTTCCTCTCACTCCTGTTCCCACAGACACAAGGAGACGTTTGTGGCGCTGGGACAACCCATGCAAAAAAACTCCCCATGGCTTTTGTAAATGGAATTATAGAATCACAGCATGGGTTGGGTCAAAAGGAACCTCAAAGCCCATCCAGTTCCACCCCTGGACACTTCCCACGGGATCAGGGGCTCCAAGCCCCATCCGACCTGGCCTTGAACCCCTCCAGGGATGGGGCAGCCACCACTGCTCTGGGCAACCATACCCCTTGTCCTATCCTTGTACTCCCTGACCTAGAGCCCCTCCCCAGCTGCTCTGAGGTCTCCGCGGAGCCTTCTCTTCTCCAGGCTGCACAACCCCAACTCTCTCAGTCTGTCCTCATAATAATATTTGATAAGTGCACAGCAGCGCTTTGAAACCAATTGCTCTTTTGCATATGGACATTCATGGACAGTGGAACTGAGGATCTAGACAAAAATCACTCATGGCAGGACACCAGAGTCCTTCCCACTTCACCAATTATCTCAAGACAGGGAGGTGTCATTTGTTGTAAAAGTTCAGGCATTTAGATTGATGAAAACACCTGCCTTGACTGCAGACATGAACATAGGCCTTTCAGTGCTTTTTGGCACCCATCAAGTTACTTTCCCATCCATAATTAGGAGGAAAGTCCAAAGGCTCACACAGTTAGTACTCCTAGAAAATAACATGCCCAAGAGAACAAGCAGCAAAGCTGTGATGGCCCATCCACAACCTCCTCATCCTCATACAGACAACAATTTTAAAGTGAAGCAAGCATTTCTAAGCCAAAATCTCTATGAATTTGCAGCCCAGATGCTTCCGTGCCATCAGCCAGTGCTCACTGGTCAGAGGAAGGGAAGCGCTGTACCTGAGAACCACAGGAGGCGAATGATCACAAAACCAACCCCGTGTCATTATTAAAATGACATTTTCGATGCCAAATGTCAAAGTTTTAGTTAACGTGAGTTTAATTACAGCAATCTTTCCCAGCTACCTCTAACTCATTTCTGTCACCAATACAGTACGTAAAAAATAGGTAAACACTCACTGCTTGACAGCAGCCTAGTCGGCACCGTTCGAAGCGCAGCGTACCTTCCCCTGGCCAGCTGATGATGGTCCATGCGGTGCTTAACTCGTGAAAGACACGATTCTGGCACAGCAACAGCGTACGTGGCCGGTGGCTTCTGTGGGGCTTCTTCTGAGGGGTCCTCTGTGAGCCAGCTCCCTGCATGGATTTTACCCTCTCTTGTCTCATGGAAGCAGATAGAAAACCATCCAGTATAACTGCCAGAGACAGATCGCAAAGCATGTGGCATTTCAAACCGAAGTGACATTTTCTCAAGTTTCTAAAGAGCAATTTATATTGTGTATTGATTTATCTGCGACTGCAATATTTCCCCGATCGTGTCCCAGGAAGGAAATGCTTGGGGTTTTATTCTTATTAAAATGTCAAACAGGATCTTAATCTTATCAGAGTGATTATACTGCAGCTTTGCACTGCTCTGCAAACCCCCCATTCATTCATTAATCACTCATGCAATGGAGAAGGAGGGGAGACTGTCAGACACTTACCATGCCTGATGGGCTAATTGTGAAGGGACGCAGCTCAGCTGCTTGCCAGCTGCCCAGGACAGAAACTCTCAAGGGGAAGAAGGGGATGGAACGTTCTCATCTCTGCTCTCCCCTTTCTACATCTTCTGAAGCCCTGTAATCTGGGAAGATGCAGATTAGCCTGATGCTTTCCCACCTCGATCAGAGCTCTACCTCCCCCTTCCCACCCTGTCCACAGACATCAGGTTGTGGTTCATCATCTCTAGATGCTTGTTTCTACAGAAATAATGGAGCATGAGGGCATACGTGCGGTTCCTTTTCCAAGCTTCCCCGCAGGCATTGTGGTAGGATCACCCACTTGTCTGCCGGGAGCTTTCTCCAGTTTTAAACAGATCCCCACCGAGGAGATGCCAGGCCAGGATCGTGAGGAAATCTGGTTTTTAAAAGAACAGAACTCGCACAGGGATTGTCACAAATGCCACAGAAAAAGCAAACTTGGACTCAACTGTCACCCTTAGTGCCAGATTGTCAGGAGATCTGAATCGGGAGAATAATTTAAATGTCAAATCAAGGCAGTGCAAAAGCAAATCCCTGTGATTTACCGCACTGCTCAGAGCTAAGATGACCTAAGGGTAAAGAGAAGAGCTGGCTGAAAAAAATGTCTGTTTTCAGGGGGCTGTGGAACTTTTCATTGTAAATTCACCGAAGAAAACGGAATGCACAGGTGAGTTCTCAGGCAAAAGCACAATGGAACTACGACAGAGAGCTCTCCAAAGGGGTTTTGGATCTCATCCGTACACACTGGCCTTGGCAGGTATTTGTTATTGTGAGGATTGATATTCATCACTGCGAGAATGAATAAACTAAGTTTTGGGAAGTGCTCCAAAATCACTGGGAAGGAGAAGATCAAAATGCCAATTATTGCTATTTTTAAATTAAGTGGCTTACATGGAACTAGAGACGTATCGCTACTGGAACTAGTGCGGACTACAGCGGCCTTTTGGAGAAGGCTTGTACTGGAAATGTGGAGACTAAAAGACAAACATGGTTACAATGATAAGGCTCGTCCAACAGCCACCTCTGCACTGATAGTCACGACTTTGAGGAGGATTTTGCCTGAATAAGGACTGCAGAAAGATGCCCGTATCGAGAAAACTACGTGAACTGAACTGGAAAGAAAAAAAAAAAGTATCCAGGTTAGGAGCTGTCATTCTGAAAGTGATTTTCCCCACCATGAAGATGAATTCTTATTACCTGTGAATATGGAATTCAAATACTATTTTCAAGTTTTAAATGTAGGTAACACTTTACATTATGTGTCGGCGTGGTACCAATTACAGCATGACCCTGATGTTGTAAATCTATTGAGAGTGAGCCAAGAAGTTTTGCAGTAGCCCAAACTTCCAGTAAAGTTCAAAAGAATTCAATTTGCTCTTCTCATACAAGCCCACATTTACCATCCTGGGATGCTTAGTGCCTTGGAAATCAGCACGCTGGATTTGTAACATAACAAACTTAAAACACCTTGCACTGCCTTCTTCCTTCCTCATCCATTTTATGGGCGAAGATGAGACCCTCATCCAGCCACTTTCACACCCGAGTACCTCCTGCATCCTTTCCTCACCCTTAATGAACGTCCACGTCCCGTTGGGGTGTCCTGCCAAGAGCCCAGGCTGGGCAGAGGGATGCTGAAAGCCGTCCTGCTTCCACAACCGACCCGTGCTCTGTCGCTGCGTTTGAAGCCAGCTCTGTCTCTGCCCGACCTACAGCGCTGCAGCTACCCCGACAGCCCTTCAGCTCGCCCGCTTCCGACTCGGAGAGCATCCAGCCCTCAGCAAGAGGGGAAAATAGATACGATGGAAGCTGCTTTAAAGAAAAGAAAGCATGGCTGTGCCTTAATCCCTGAGAGAAAATCTTGTAGGAGTTAATATCCAAGTCCAACATTGCTGTAGGTGTCTGACCAGTCTTTACTGGTCAGCCACAGCACTAACTTAGAAGCTGATGGTAATAAGAGCTATATTTGTCATGAAAACAGGTAAATTTTCATAGTCTCCAGAGTCGCAATTATGACATAAAGCCATTTCCAGTCTGAGTGAGGGCAGTGAAGAGATTCTGACCCAGGTCCATCGAGGGGCTGCTCCTTCCCACTCACTGGCAGCCCCAGCACAGCCCCTGGACCTTGTCTGGAGAACAGCAGGAGCTCCACCTCTGAGCTGCTGCTTTGCTGGGAAAATGGAACAAAGAGGTCTAAGCTCTTGAATCACGCAAGTTGGGCTGTTCTTGAAGAAGGGAATTGAATGATCTACACCGAAGCAATAAAATAAAGCCCATTTTCCTATGCAATCTTTCAGCTAGCGATGCATCCTGGAGTCTCTCTGCAGGACTGGGCTTTTAACCAATACTAACCCCCCCATGCACAGGAAATGTTACCTATGCAAGTGATTCAGCATTAGTTAATTAAGTGTGCCAGGCTTTTTTCTCCTAGTGAATGGAGCTTGTATACCGATATCTGCCATTAACACCAAATGGGGCTTACACACATAAAATCCCTCTGGCACTGATGGGGGAAAAAAACCTTTCCGTTTCATAAATAATGGATCTGTAGCAAAATTAGCATTTCATGAAAAATTTGATAAACTAGAATGAAAAATATTATACAATTTCTCTGTCATTTGTCCCAGTTTGCCAGCACATCGTGTGAAGCAACACACAGGTCATCTGCTACACAATCACATCAACAATTGTTACCTACAGGCTCAACTACTCACCTCTGACCAATGTCCTCAGTGGCACAAGCGCGCTTCTGCTACCAGAGCACTGGGTTAATTTTCTTTCTGGGGTATTAATATTTCTGTGATATTTTTTATTGAATTGTAATAAAAGCCTTGGCTTTTCTACTGTGACAAGGAGGAATGATTTTAAACCAAAAGAGAAGTTTGAATTAGATATTAGGAAGAAATTTTTCACGCTGAGGGTGGTGAAACACTGGCCCAGGTTGCCCAGAGAGGTGGTGGCTGCCCCATCCCTGCAAACATTCAAGGTCAGGTTGGATGGGGCTCTGAGTAAAGTTGAAGATGTCCCTGTCCATGGTAGGATAGTTGGTCTGGATGACCTTCATGGTCCCTCTCAACCCAAACCATCCCATGACTCTATGAAATAAATAATGGTTTCTTTGCAGGTACAAAGAGAAGCAGCTCTTGCCTGTTTTATGCCAACAAACGCTCATATGGAAAAAGCTGTGCAGGGCGACCAAGGTGCGCAGCGCTACCCACCCCTTTGAAATCTCCTCCACACTAGGCCTGGCTGCGTTCCAGCCACCCCGAGTTCTGCCGTGACCCTTGGTGGAACAAGCCTTGCAGCCTGTTTCTTTTGTAACAAGATGCTGAAGATCTCACCTAAGCCAAGAATTCTCGAGGAATCTGCCCATCACAATTCGGAGCAAAGCAAGGAATCGCCCTGCTAACTCCTGTGAAAATCTCCAGGCAAGGTCTGTGCGCAGCGCTGCGATGGAAAAGGGCAGGGAATCATTCACGGGTGAGGACAAGTGGGAAAGTGATTTTAGCAAACCCACCTACAAATGGTAGGATGTTGCCTTTCCCTTCTTTTCAGGATTCTCTCTTTCAATCCCCCGGCTTTAAAATGTGAAGCAAACCCCATTAACGCGGGGTTTGTGTTTCCAATGGAAGAGAAGCTGCAACGCCTGTGGGAATCAAATTCCAAGAGTCCTGTTGTTGGGTTGTACCATGTTCTGAGCCCAAATTATTCAATAGTTTTGCTTTTTCAGTTCTTCAGTGAGTAAATACCCAGTCAGAGCTGCTAGGGCAGATTATTGCTGCAGCCAGGCATGCTTATAAGACAGTATATTTGGTCAGGAAGAAAACAAATAATAATGAATACTTAATTCATAAACAAACTTATTGAACACACAAGAAGTTACAAATACATTAACCCGTGCTCTTAATCCACAGCTCCTACCATCAGGAATTCTGCTCTGGTATTCTTTTGCATCTTTAAAGATTTTTTTGAATTCTACCTTTTAAATTGCAATTTTTTCTCTGGTTTTGGCATTTTGATGCTATAAACTGAAATAACAAACAGGGATCACGATTATATTTTTTGATTCATGATGCCATTGTTTGGCTTCTCTTCAAAATGAAAAAGTGATTTCTGTTTTCCCAGCGGATCAAATCAAACAAGCTGGGGAGTCCAAGGAGAAGAACATCCTCCCTGGGGCCGAGCAACGTGGTTCACATCTCCTCCTGCCACCGTCCTGCCTATGGGAGCATCCCTCGAGGCCGAGCCAGCACACCTCTCCAGGATAAACCTGGAACCACATCAGGAGCCGTTTCATTTCGTCATGGGCTAGTGTGCAAACAAGACAGCACAAGAACAGAGCACAGCAGCAACGCTAACGCTCTAAGTGATCTCTCAGTGTAATTAGAACTTGTTTCATCGCACTAATTTGACACGGCAAATTAGCAAAGTTAAGATCAGGGGGGTTAGGAGAGCCCGGGCGCTGGTCTGTACACAGAGAGCTGCCAGCGAGCCCATTCGCACGTGGGGGTTTTGCAACGCCGCAGAGAAGTGACAATTAGGAAAAGCTCTAGAAAATAGCCATTGGTTTTATTTTTCATCAGGTATCTTGATAGGTCACATTTTCTTCAGCAGCTCTTTTAGATATCAGCCTCACCACCGTTGAGAAATCTTTCAAGACTGAGGATGCGCTACGTGGTACCACGATTATACAAGTTTAGTCAAGTCCAGCCCAGTGGTACAGAGAACACGCTGTGTTATCACCCGGGAATTCAGGAGGCAACTTGGTGATCTCTGCTTCCCAGGCTGAGCCAGCTGAGAGCTGCTGCACAGAGAGAGCAAAACTGAGGACAGTGGCTGGCTGCTTCTCTGCATCCCCCTGCCCCAGCCCAGGCAAGCTCAGGAGGGGCCTGAACTAGCCCTGAAAACCTGTTCCTGCTGCAAAGTAGTCCTGAATCCCAGATAAAGAAGTCTGGCAGAGGTTTGAGGGAAGGTCTGGCTAAACAAGAGGACTTGTCCAGCTTACAGGGAAATAAAGTCTTTACTTTCTGATTAGATTAGACATATAGGAAGAAATTCTTCACAGTTAGGCTGGGGAGGCGCTGGCCCAGGTTGCCCAGAGCAGGGGTGGCCACCCCATCCCTGGAGGGGTTCAAGGCCAGGCTGGATGGGGCTTGGAGCCCCTGATCCAGTGGGAGGTGTCCCTGCTCATAGCAGAGGTGGGACTGGATGGGCTTTGAGGTCCCTTCCAAGCCAGACCACTCTACGATTCTATAATTACAATGAAGATTTAAAACTGTTCTTAGTTTTCCTAAGTCATTTATCCCTAATATTAGAGTAGATAAGTTATCTGACTTTTGATGCAACACAGTGTTCATTTGGACAGGCTGAGATCAAAAGCCGATGGAGACCAAATATCGGGGCACAAACCCTTCCCTGCTCCCGCTGGCCACACGACGGCTGATCCAAGCCAGGATGCCGTTATATACCACAATACAATATCTATACATATCTCAATATGTCATCTAACTGAAAGTTGTGGAGATGACAAGAGAAAATATTATTCATCATAATATGTGCCATAAAAACTTCTTTTTTAAAGATGAAGGAGAGGCCCATCCTGTAGGGAATATCTCATGGCTAGTGGGAGGGTTAAATAAACAAATGATAATAACACCAATCAGCCCTCTTTGCTTTGAGCCTGCAGAGTCAATCTGCTCCTGACTGCGGAGCTACCAACCAGCAAAGGCAAACTAATTAGACACAGTCAAACACTTAGGCAATCACACCTTGCAAATGTAAGCGTCTTCCTGTCATTTGGCAAGTCTCTCAGCTGCCTCGGAGCGTGAGACAACAAATCCCCTGCAAACAAGTTCCCCGCTCTGCCGTTAGTGCGATCTAACGGAGCACAATGGCTGGGGGGAAAGGTGCCAGGCGAGGCAGGTAATGACATCGTCTTCAGCCGCCTGCCTTCCAATCCTGGCACTTGTTTAGACTAGCCTATTTGCACCTACCTGCAGAGGGCCTTTTTAATGTAATTATTAGCCTCCGCAGCCCTGCTTAGGATTTGAAAATATCATTCATTTTCATCTTGCTTCAACTACCGCTGCTACCTCCTATTCAATCCCAGCCACCTCGTCTCCCCACCAGTAAGTGTAGAAACAGAAGCAGATGAGAAGGGTTGAATTAACAAGAAACACGTTGGCAGGTGAGCCGTGTGACACAACAATAAAAAAAAAAGAAGCTAAAAGAGTCGACAATATATTCTAATCACTGCCTGACGGCAGCAGAGCTGCAGGCACTGAGATAGCTTTCTGGGGAAAAGGCAGCAGGAGAACGGTCAGAAACCTCTTGTGCAGAACCCAAGGGCAAGAACCAACCCACTGGAACAAGGATGTAATTACTGCCCTTCAGAACCGTCCTGTTTTCCCAGGATTTAACTGTTCACAATTGACAAAATATGACAAGCAGTACAGTCATAAAGAGGGAGAAAAGTTACTAGCACCTGATTCCAGCCTGAGAGACCCAGCTGACTGCAGAAGACGCAGGCCGATGGAATTGGGCACCACTGCCACAGACCAAAGGTTCCACCCGGCTTCCTAAGGAGAATCCACGTTGCACGGCAGAGGTGAAGTGAATGATCTTACCTCCCTGTGTGCTCATTCACAAAAGGTCCAGCAGAAGCTCTCTCGGGGTAGCGTCAGAACAGCATTGGCCAGATGCACGGGGCAGGATACATTTGAAGAGCATTCCAGCAGCATGTGGCCAGGGACAGTCCAAAAAGGTGGTGAGAAGAAGGGCTGGTCCAAACAAAGAAGCTGTAATATCCATTTCCTCTTGCCAAGGAAGCGCAGACCTGGCCAGGGGAAGTTCTACGAAAACAAAAACCAGATGAATCATAGAATCCTGGAATGGTTCGGGTTGGAAGGGACCTCAAATCCCATCCAGTCCCATCCCTGCCATGGGTAGGGACACCTCCCACTGGATCAGGGGCTCCCAGCCCCATCCAACCTGGTCTTGAACCTCTCCAGGGATGGGGCAGCCACAGCTTTTCTGGGCAACCTGGGCCAGGGCCTCCCCACCCTCAGAGGAAAGCATTTCTTCCTAAGACCTCATCTCAAACTCCTCTCTTTCAGCTTAAAGGTATCTGGAGGAGGAAAAGGTAGAAATTCTGCTTCCTTTGTAAAGAGAGTAATTTCAACCTATTTCAAGGTTATGTCAACAAGGAATAAATGATTTTGTTCTTGCTTTGTCTCGCATCAGTCTCCTCATGAAGAGGACAGCTTGTTTACAAGATGAGCAGTAATTCCTGAGAAGGCTCTCACAGCCTGTACAGAATGTTTTCTCAGGGGGATGCTCTCCCTTTGGGTTCTGTTGTTTATCTTGCAAATCCATCCCAAACTGTATCAGTGATGATGACTTCTCTGTTCTGGTGCCGATGAGGCATTCAGACTCACTTCTCCAGCGGTTTCAGGGACGACAGTTGTGACATCAGTCACCATTTAAACTGGTGCCACTGCCCAACTACCCATGCCAAAGGAGCACCACAAAGTCAGATATCATAGAATTGTTTGGTTGGAAAACAACCATACCTGTGTCTGCTGCTAAACCACATCCCTGAGCACCTCACCTCCTGTCTTTTAAATCTCTCCAGGGATGGTGACTCCACCACCTCCCTGGACAGCCATTCCAGTGCCCGAGAACCCTTCTGGTGAACAAGTTTTTCCTAATGTCCAATCTGAACCTGCCCTGGCACAACCTGAGGCTGTTTCCTCTCATCCTATCACTTGGGCAAAGAGACCAGCACCCATCTCTCGATAACCTTGTTTCAAGCAGTTGTAGACTCTGATGAGGTCTCCCCTCAGCCTCCTCTCCTCCAGGATAAACGACCTCAAGTCCCTCAGCTGCTCCCCACATAACTCATTCTCCAGCCCCTTCCACAGCTCCATTGCCCTGCTCCAGCACATCCCAAGCACTGGTGACTCCTCCTTGTTTGTTTGTGTTTTCTTTGCTCCATCTGGCTCTGATGGATGAGGGTCCTTTACCTACACGTGTTCTGCAAACTGATCTTATGCATCTGACCTGAAACGACAGCTGGAATCAGGGCCGCGCTTAGAGATGATCCTGCCCAACACAAATCTATAAGCGAGTCGTGGAGGGTGCCAGCCCTGGGTCAGTCGCAGCCGATTTGTCAAGCTGCCAGTTGGCTGCTCCTCGGCGCTCTCCTTCCCCGACTGGCAGAAGGCTCCGTTCTCAGGGGCAGCAGGCACAGCGTGGCGAGAGACAAGCAATTGGCAAGAGTCCTCACGACAGGGGTGGCAAAGCAAGACAGGTAGCCCGATGGAGCTGGGGTGGCCCAAGGCGAGGACCGAAGCAAAGGGGCGAATCGAAACCGCAGGGTTCCTGCACCTTGATGGGAATCGCTGATCATAGCAACACAGCCCAGGCAAAGCGCATCTCCCGGTGTCCCAGGCAAATCTCGTTGTGCTGTGGCATTCTGAGCCTTTTGCTATTGCTATTCCCATCAGTTCATCTCTCATCTATCTGTCTGCCCTCTCACTTACAGACTTGGTGGGGAGGGGCTGTTAAAAGGTTGGACCAGATGATCCTAGAGGCCCCTTTCAACCTGGCATTCTATGATTGATATTCGCTGATACTCTGACCTCTGTATCAATTTGCTCTCAGACACTTGTACCATTTCTATCGGGACTTCTACAACTGAATTAATTGATTAGAAAAGGAGCATATTTTCACAGAATCACAGAAATCCTAATTTGGAAAAGACCTTTGAGATCATCAAGCCCAACCATACCTGTCCACTACTAAATCATATTCCCAAGCAATTCACCTACCTATCTTTTAAATCCTTACAGGGATGGGGACTCCACCACCTCCCTGGACAGAAGTATTAGTGCCTGAGAGCCTTTTGGTCAGGAAGTTTTTCCTAATGTCCAATCTGAACCTGCCCTGGAACAACTTGAAGTCATTTCCTCTCGTCCTATCACCTGCCACTAGTGCAAAAAGACCAGCACTCACCTCTCTACAACCTCCTTTCAGGCAGCTGTAGAGAGCGAAGAGATCTCCCCTCAGCCTCCTCTTCTCCACATTAAACAACCCCAGGTCCCTGTTTGCAGACTGAAGTACAATCTCTCACCAGACCAGCTGACGTAAGCAAGGCAAACGGGCCAGCTCTCCACCCACGGTGGCCACCAGCCGTGTGGGACACCCTGAGCCACCACAGCCACGCTCGCTGCAATAGGCCTATCAAAAACCAATGGCGAAAATGAACTGGAGGAATTCAGTTTGAAATTTTCAAGACTAAGAGGCTGAAAATAATTCATTTGGCCTGGATAAATTATTCAGTGCTATTGCACCACTAATACTTGTTTATTTATATTTATTTATACCCACACATACACAAGCACACCCGTCCCGCACACTGCCACTTAGCTAAATATTTTAATTGTATGAAATATTAACTGACGAATACACTATGATCTTGTGTACAACTCAACCTTCTTTTCCAAGCAAAGGTGAGGGAGCATCGAGGCACCAGTCTGCGTGTGACTCTATTGACACACCACACCCGAAGCGGCCGCCTCGCAATACTGGACCAGTGCTGGCTCACACAAGCCTGGGAGAAGCAGGATGTGACCCATCCCCACACCTGGACCCATTTTCCTCTTGACGTTCCACCCCATTCCACAGCACATTTCCTACTTCCACCCAGAGGGTCCCCACCTGCAGGTTTAGGATGTAAAGGACAGGCTCTGCCCTCTTGAAAGCCAGTAACAAAAGCTTTAGAAGCACAGTGATGTGTGCAATGGAAGAAACACTGCCCACCACTGGGGCCACAGGGATGAAGCAGGGGTGCTGGAGAAAAGGAAGGAACCAGGATTTTGCCACAGCTCTTCACTCAGACTCTTCTCACGTTTCCCCTTTAGCCACCATAGAATGCCCCAAGTTGGAAGGGACCCACAAGGATCACCAAGTCCAGCTCTTGTTGCTGCACAGGGCACCCCAACATTCACACCTTGGGGCTGAGGGCATTGGCCAAATCCTTCTGGAACACTGTCAGGCTTGGTGCTCTGCCTGCTTCCCTGGAAGCTGTTCCAGGGCTCCACCACCCTCTGGGGGAAGAGACTTCCAATGTCCAATCTAACTCTCCCTGGCACAGCTTCCTGCCAGTCCCTTGGGTTCTAGAAGACCTGAGTAAGAAAGAAGTGGTGGTCCCAGAGCAACCAGCTTCCTCAGATGAGATTCCTGGAGCAACCAACTTTCTCAGAAGACAGATCTCGTGGCCCTGGCAGCAGCTACCAGGATGCCCAAACAACATTTGTTCTCTTCCGTTTTCTTGCAAGCAACATTTTAAAGAAAACCGTGTTCAAAGAGGGAAACCTCTCCGCAATAAGGAGCAACCAAGGAGATGGCTCAAAAGAGACCTGAGGCAAATTAAAGCCCAATTTAACTTTTGCTCAATAACTTCACTTTATTTGGATGAATCATTTATGTGGTGAAAAACTTCAGCTTACTACAGCAGAAAACTCAATTAATAGCCAAAGTGCTTAGAGAATAGAGGAGGCGAAGCATGGAGGTAAACTCCAGTTACCAAACTAAGAAGCAGAAGTAAAAGCCTTTTCACACAGAGCATTAAAAACAGTGAAGAGGAGATGGGAAGTTTTGCCCCCCAGTCCACAGCAGGAAGAACACTTACACAGTGGGGCTGGTGAACGATAAGGGACGATAAATCCAGGTGCAGGACACGGGAATAATAGAATCACAGAATGGATTGGATGGGAAGGGACCTCAAAGCCCATCCGGTGCCACCACCCCATGGGCAGGGACACCTCCCACTGGATCAGGAGCTCCAAGCTCCATCCAACCTGGCCTTGAAGCCCTCCGGGGATGGGGCAGCCACCCCTGCTCTGGGCAGCCTGGGCCAGGGTCTCCCCACCCTCACAGCAAAACATTTCTCTCCAAGATCTCATCTCAACCATCCCTCTTGCAACTTAAAACTGTCCCTTCCATCTTCTCCCTGATCCAGAGCTCCTCCCCAGCCTTCCTGGAGCCCCATTCCACACTGAAAGCTGCTCTGAGCTCCCCTAACGCCTCGTGCCACCCTGGGCCATTGCAGACGGGCTCAAACGACGAAGCCAAAGGGCACACAGGACACCTGCGGTGGAGCGGGAACAGGACCATCACTGCCTCCCTAGACAGAGCAGACTGGGGGCTCGCCTGCCTCTTCCCTGGATTACAGACAGGAGGCTTTACCAGGCACACAAACCCGCTTTCCCAGCACCACCTCGAGACTGGGCTCGCTGCTTCAGGGCTGCTCTGTCTCTGCTCTCTGTCACTGTTGGCAGAAGGTGCCAACAGTATCCTGAAGAGCAGTGTAAGAGGGGAACCACAGCATAGCCTTTAGCACCAAGAAATACAAGAAAAAATGAAGCAAACAGCTTTTTCCCCATCATCCGTTGCTTTTCTGTTGGATATGTAACTACATAAACATCTCTTACATACACAGGAAAATAAGTCCCATTTATCACAACATCGGACATCACGTTTCCTCAGACCTGAAGAATCCAACCTATAAAATTATGAGAAGTAATTATGGGGCAGGAACAGTTTGGGAATTTCAGCTTTATCAAAAAGGAACGTAGAGAGTGAGCACTTTTGTTCTCCAGAAAACCTAAACTCAACACCAGAAACCAAGCCCACGACTCACTTTTCCTGCTGGTTCCCTCATTTGCTCCTTGAAAGTGGAGGAAGGAATATTAGATCCAAGTAGGAGCCACAGGAAAGAGGGAAGCGAGTAGCTGAGACTGAATGAGAGCTCAATTGCTGTGGTCTCTCAGGTTTTATCACATTAGAATAGGTTTAACCCTTCAGAATCCAGTCACTTCTCATCTCGGGTGGGAAAAGTCGCTTTGTTAGGAAGAGAAAAACACATCGGTGCATATGGCACGGCATTAACAAGTCTCACACTCCATAATAGGAACATTTATACACAAATGTGGTTTCTGGGATGTAGCCAAGAGCAGAGCACCCTGGTGAATCATCATGCACAGCTAATGAGCTATTTTTGGTAAATTTGGCACTGGGAGTTAATAAAACCAATTTGTCCCCCAAAAGCTAAATCACTTATCGCTTCTTGGGAGGTGCTAAGTGGATCTAGAACTTCAGGATGCTGTCAATAAAAATGAAATCAACTTGTCAAAGTTGCCCAGTCATTTGTGCTCCTCTCTGCTCCTGCTTAGAACAAAGGGGAGACACTACAACAGGCAGACAAGAGTCTGTTCTAGGAAGCAAGAGTGCAATTTAACTGAGCTCCAGGGCTGATGCTGCTGCCTGAGGTGGGTGACCATGAAAAAAACAGACTATTATTTTGGGGAAACATCCAATTAAGACAGCTGGATCCAAAGCTCTGAAAAGATGTGGAACTGCCCATGTCCTAAACACTTGCAGACGCGGAGGTTTGGTTCAACCTGCTAGTAAATTCAGATCTGGAATTACATTTCACATCCCTGTGAAACAGAGGTATTCGATCCAAATTGAAACTGAAGGGGAGGCGGGGAGGTTAATACGAGGGTTTGGGTTGGGAACATCTCTGGTGGCAGAAAAAAAAAAGTCACATTCTTTTCCATTTAAAGAGTATTTCTCCAACTCCAAGGCACTGCCACAGCCACCGGCTGCTTCTCCTACGGGAAACTCCCCTGAACTCCTCCCTTCCAGGTGTGAGCTGCCATTAACGCCCACGGTGAGCAAAGGAACTGCACAGGGATGTGCAAGAAGATAGCCACTAAAGTTTCCACTTTAATATCCAATGAAAAATGTATTTGGGTAGGGGACTCCAGTTCTGAGTGCGCAGCGATTGTCTGCATTAACCGCCCAGCCTAAGTGGAGTGCGCTGAATGGGAAATGAGAGCAAGGCAAAAGTTAGAGCTCTGCCAAACTACCTGAGTGTAATGCGGATCGCAGTGAACTGTGACTCGTGTCATGTTGTGTTATGTAGTGTCAAATCACTGCTCAGTGTGACACAACGTAAGCAACATGAGTGGCGTGAATGTGACACAGCGCAGCCTTTTTTTCCCTCTCTTTCTCTTTTTTTCCTTTTAAAGAGCATTTTCCTTTTAATCAGATCACTGCTGTCAATTCAGATAACGGCTGCCTGACCCACATTTCCAGCTGCCTGAAGTGGACGCATCCTGAAGTGTGGACGCATCCTGAAGTGCGGACGCATCCTGAAGTGTGGACTCTGTATTATGAAAAGTTAACATTCCAGACGAGCATCTCTGTGCTAAAAATACTCCTGTCTCGCTCTCTTCCCCCATCCGCTTCTCCCTCCCCTAACGCCAGTTATGTTTTCTCACTGATTCCGAATCAATAATTTCATTTCTATATTACAAACCTTAAAACAATACTGGCAAAAAAAAAAGTATACTGGAATTTTACTTACTGGTGTTTAATTATTGATGTGGGCTTCTTTAAACATATTTGGCTCTCTGAAACAGCTCTTTAGAACTGTGTTCCATTTCTCATTGCTTACCTATTCTGTTTGTTCTCTGCCTCCCTGATCCTTTTCGATTTTCTGCAGGTTAGCAAGCACTGCATTGTCTGCTTTTGAAACGTGTCTTTAGGCGTGCTTTTGTTTGACAAGGAATGCCAAGGCTGAGCTGACAAAGTCTGTTTGAAAATCTTTTTCCAGGTATACAAGATCAGTGAGGCTGTTCAATGTATTCTGTGATTAGTATTTTTCTTCAGATATTTATATCAACATTTCAGGTTTAGTGAAAGATGTTTCCCGAGCACACCTGTCAGTGGGAACCCACTAAAGGTAAGTAACGGTATCATTTATATATTCAAATGTATAAATATATTTATGGTAAATAGTTGACATCTCTCTCCATATAACTTAAAAGAAAATATACCTTTAACAAGCACTCAGCCACTGTTCTTTTCAGAGGTTGAAACAAATATCAGCTCAGGAAAGCTGTCTTTTAGGTGTTTTGGCTCGAGCTCTTTACAACCAGGATCACTTTAAACATAATATTTAGATTTCTGCACCCTTTCCCTTGCAGGGGCAGGGGCATCGGCATAATGTTTGTCCTGTAAGGCAAACTGTCAGGTGAAGGAAGCCTTTATATATTCACACACCGCACGCTCGTGAATTCCAAATAGGATTTTGTTAAAGACACATCTTTTGCCTTTTACCTCCCGAGCTGCAACACAGAGATCACGTCCTTGACAAAAAAATTCGCTGGAATCCATACACAAAGCCTGCCTGAAGAGGCAAACTGAACAAAGATCTCTCTGCTGCCAGCACATCTCCCATCTGCCATGGGACACATCGGCCCCAAGAGGCCACCTTCCATGCCAGTGACCACAGGGAATTTTCAGAATCCTTGGAAAAATAGTACGACAGCCCCAAATGTTCACCTTTTATTAGGAAGAAATGTTTTGCTGTGAGGGTGGGGAGGCCCTGGCCCAGGCTGCCCAGAGCAGGGGTGGCTGCCCCATCCCTGGAGGGGTTCCAGGCCAGGCTGGGAGCCCCTGATCCAGTGGGAGGTGTCCCTGCCCATGGCTGGGGTGGGACTGGATGGGCTTTGAGGTCCCTTCCGATCCAAACCACTCCATGATTCTATGATTGCTACCTACCCCAGCGCTGCCATCACAAAGTTCCATTGTCACCGAGTGTCTCCTGATGAGGGCTGGAGCCTAACACTCTCTTTGTCTTTGCCTGGGGACACCAGAGGATAATGACCCTCACGTACCAGGTGGGGCTGGGATCCCAGACAGCTCCCTCTGACCTGGAAATTCAAGTCCATACAGAAGGTCTGACACCAGATGTTGATGACTTGGCCAGGATATGAACTGAAGGCAGAACAGACATCGCCGAGGGACAGAAATGTTAACGTGGAGCAAATTTTCCTTCTGATAACTACAATGAATGTGTGTTGGGCTTCAGAAGGCAGGAGAGGGATTTATGAATCTCTCCTATGCGGAGATGAAATCTGCTCTCCTAGGTGAGATTCGGTCCACTTGCATCTGAAGGGCTGAAGAAATTCTTCAACAGGAAAGAATTCTCATGTTCTTGTGATCAGAACTCTGGGTAACAGAGGTGTCAAACCCTTAATTTTAAAATAAGCTACACATTTAGGGCTATTTTAGGATGGGATTTAGGTCTTTTTTCATTTTCTGAGCATCTTCATTTTTCATAGAGGAATAAACCAACATTAGAACGTGACAGAACCAGAATCCAGACTCCAATTTTGCTACCTAAAACTGCTTTATGGCAAGTGCGTTTTACCAGTCTCTTCTCCATTAATAAATGTCTTGCCTCCATTAGTCACCATCCTCTATTAAGCACCATGGAGCCAGCTCCAGTCAGCAATAAGCAAGGAGATTCCCACACCTCACGGGTGTATTTAAATCCCACCGTCTCCTTGTTTTCCTTCCATACGCCACTAAATCTTAAAGCGACATCAAGAGAACAACAGGCAGCCCAATCCTGCCGAGGCACGACCTTGTCAAATCCTGCTCAGCAGAGATGAGCGCACACACTCCGTGGTTTTTCCCAAAGGGCAAGGTACAGAGCTGAGAAAAACCACCAGAGCCGAGATTGGAAACTTTAAAAACAGGCATCACTTTAAAAAAAAAAACAAAACCAAAACATTTTGTTTTGCTTTAATTTCAATTATATTAATGCTAATAGCAAAAAAAGCACCTATCGATGTAAGAATGCACCACACATTTCTTGCCCAAAGAAAGAAATAATAGGAAATGTCTGTTTTTATGTAAAAATAAAAGCCATAAATATTCTAACAGTTTTCCGCTACAGCAGAAGTACTAATCTAGCGCATTTGAAACTGGAAGAGGATAACAATTGATCTTAACTTTGAAATATGCAAAAGTATTCTCCTTATGATCTTTTGCCACCGAAAATGAAACCAGTCAATTCAAATGCAGAGAAGTTGATCTTGTTTAAAAGGTACTTGGCTCTCTAATTAGACGAGAAGTACCTTTCTTTAATAATTCATTAGAAATACGGGGCGAGATAAAGCCAAAGCCTAAAAATCCCCACCACATAAACTGCTGTTGAACCGCTCACTTAAAATTAAAAGCTGAAATTCTTTGACTGTCTCATTTTCCAGCAGAACACAAGAAAGGAATATTTTAGTCGGTTCTCACCCTCCAGGCAAACTAGTATAAAACCTCTGGCCTGATTCCAACCCCATTATCAAAGGACCACTCACCTAATCTAAAAAAGCAGCTCTTCATCAATTTATCATTAACAAGAGCATTACAATATAATGTAGGGAAACAGCTTTCCACCAGGGATTCAGTTAATGGGAGTCTAGAGCCACATAACAAGCATGGCAGCAGATCTGCCGCAGTAGGTGAAGATAATATACATATATTCCATGCAAGGAATATGGCAAATAACTTTTCTGCTGTTGATGAGCTCTCTGCAATAGTTATTTTTTTAATATTTAATTTTAAAAGTCAAGTTCTCGTTGAATTCCACAGCGACAAACACACACACAGAACAATTAGTTGCTGACTCCCTGTGACAGGGTTCATTTGGCATCAGTGGGAGTGGGACTTGGGGAGGGTTTCATGGGACTTTTGGAAGTTGGTGTTCGTTCCTGTCCTCTGTCCATCCCACTATCTCCAACCTCAGGAGTTCAAAAGCCCCAGGCCAAGCATCCAAAATGCAGAAGGCGCTTAGGTAAGCTATCACAAGATGCTTTGGCTCTTTATCCTTAGGAGGATGAGGATTATTTTTCCCCAATCTAAGCCACAGTTACATGGGGCAAACATGCTAATTTGTGATTTTTAAGCACAAGCTGAATGTGGACATACTCCTACAGATACTGCAGCTGAAGCTTTAAAGAAACTGCTGATACTATAAGGTGAGTCAGGAAATCATACCTGGAGTCTCCCACTAGCAGCCAGGCTGTGGCTGGGCACTAAAGTCACATCATTGCCTCGCTGCACCCTCCAGCAGGAAAAAACTCAAGCCAGACCAGAACAGGCAAAGAATTCTTTGTCTAGCCCCCCACAGCCTGCCACACAGAGCTGGTAACACATCCCCGAGCTGACATCAGCCAAAGAGAAAAGATTGTAATTGTTTGAGCCCAGAACTTGGCAGCGTAAAGTTCACCCATCAGTGATGCCTGAACGCAGTGGAACCAACCAAAGGACCTTGGACCCGATCAGCACTTTGCATCATCCACTAGCATCCACTTTTCACCTCAAACCTCACTTGCAGTGGCCACAGCAGCTTTCAGACAGAGGTGCTAACCAGCCTAGGCTGGGGATGCTGGATTTGTGACAGGACAGGAGCTCTCATGAATCACTACCAGTGGCAAGCTTGAATCATGGAATGGTTTGAGTTGGAAGGGACCTCGAAGCCCATCCAGCCTGGCCCTGAACATCTCCAGGGATGGGGCAGCCACCCCTGCTCTGGGCAACCTGGGCCAGGGCCTCCTCACCCTCAAGGAAAACATTTCTTCCCAAGATCTCATCTCAAGCTTCCCTCTTTCATCTTAAAACTATTCCTCCTTGTCCTCTCCCTGCACTCCCTGATCAAGAGCCCATCAGCTGCAAGAAATGAATTCAAAAATTTCTTGTACTTGAGTGAAAGTAAAATTAATCAGCAAAAAAAAAAAAGCCACAGAGCAGCTGCAGTAAATGAACAGCTCTGATGAAACCTGAACTGTGAGGCATTTACGTCACTTCAACTCAGATCCAAGACAGAAGTTGTCCATCCTGAAGAAAGTACCAAGCGTTGCTACCCATCCCAGCTCACACGCTCAGCAAGGTGGGTCACAGCAAACACCTCACCCCGGCGCCCTGGCTCGCCACACGGGCTCCCTGCAGAGCAGAGACCAGCTCGGGGTCACTACCCTGAAACCCAAGGTGCGCTGCAGGACTGGCCCCACCTACCTGTGAGACCTCCTTCCTCTTCGTGAACCACGACCTCCACGCAGAGAATCTGCCCCAAAACAGGCAAGGTGCTCCTGAGAGGAGGAGGTGACTTCTGGAGGAGCTGGATGTGGACTACAGACCTTCTTCCCTGAGGAGAGGAAAATAAACTCACTTGCAAACCTCAGTGCAAACCTCCTCTCGACAGCTGAACATCCCTCAATAATTTCTTCAAACAAAGCAAAATTCTATAAAATAATCAAACTCTTCTCCTGACAGGCTGAGAAAAGACCGATGGGAAGGCTTCGTACACAGAGATGCACACACACACCCCCTGCTCTTAGGATCAGAAAGCATTCTGCTATCACGCTGAGGGTCCACAAGAGCATCCCGAGACCAAACAAGTTACAGTGATATTCTAGGAACAGGAGAGGCTGTACTCTGTTGAATCAAACACGTCATCAAGTACTCACAAGGGCATTTGATGTTAGCGCCGTTGGCCTCTCTGCAGTGCCAGAAGGAACCGACATCCTCACACAGAGCTGAAACACAAAGTAACCTTCTTACTCAAAATATTTTGAGCATCATTGGGCTGGGGATGCTCACTTCCTTTCAAACCCGCTGGTGGGCTCTGCTCACAAGTTTTGTTTGACAACAGCTTCCTGTAACACAGCAAATCCTTCACTTTCGACTATTTCCCTTCATCTGAGGAAGAACAAGATTAGGGTGTGGGTAGTTACTTAAAGCCAAGTGCTGCCAATATTTTCAAGATCTTGTTCCCCTATCCGCCTCTGACCAGACAAAAAGATGCAAAATTGGGCCACAAAAAGGAACACAAGTCATGCACACCAAAACAAACCACATCAGTAGAAACTCTCCGCTTTGATAATTCCAAAGTATTTCATTTTTAGTTCAGTTTTCAAAAGACATAGGTCTGTTGGAGTGAGTCCAGAGGAGGCTACAGAGGTGATCTGAGGGCTGGAGAACCTCTGCTATGAGGACAGACTGAGAGAGTTGGGGGTGTTCAGCCTGGAGAAGAGAAGGCTGCAGGGAGACCTTAGAGCAGCTTCCAGTACTGAAAGGGGCTCCAGGAAAGCAGGGGAGGGGCTCTGGATCAGGGAGTGCAGGGACAGGATGAGGGGGAATGGTTTTGCACTGCAAAAGGGGCGATTGAGATGAGATCTGAGGAAGAAATGTTTTGCTGTGAGGGTGGGGAGGCCCTGGCCCAGGCTGCCCAGAGCAGGGGTGGCTGCCCCATCCCTGGAGGGGTTCAAGGCCAGGTTGGATGGGGCTTGGAGACCCTGATCCAGTGGGAGGTGTCCCTGCGCACAGCAGGGGTGGAACTGAATGAACTGTAAAGGTCCCTTCCAACCCGATCCATTCTATGTTTCGTAATTCTATCTTTCAGATGTTTCAGATTTGACAAGTGATTTGCGCCTCACCTCAGACCCATCAAATCAAAATGCTTTAAACCCCAGGAAGCTCCTTCTAAGAAGTTCTTGGCACTTATTCATTCCTATTAGCTGCTTTAATCTCAAGGAACTGAAACCATTCCAGGGAAAATCGCACTTTGCCAGAAAATTCCCAGCCAAATGCAACAAGCAGCACTCCCTTTGGAAGGTCTCCAGCAAAACCTCTGAGTGATTTTCCCCAGGGAATTGTTCTGCTAATGCTGGACATCAGCTTCATGTGTGACAATGCCAGGTCAAAGCTGTCAAGACACAGAGAGCACCTCCCTCCACACGCCACCGGAGACCCCCAGGCTCTGTCCCGCTCCAGGAAGGTTGTGGGGACAAACACCGACCGCGGCACCGGCACAGGAAGAGTCCGGTTTCAGAAAAGGCAGTGTCTGTACCAGACAGATGAGGCATCTGACCAGGGAAGCTGCAGGAGCAGCAGTAAAGGAGGAGAACCTGCCTGAGAAGCTGTAGGAGCAGCAGTAGGAGACAGGGAAAAAGGTTACTGAAGGTCAAGTACAGTCGGCACATCGCTGCTGGCACGAAATTGCTTCTGCATTCCAGGAAATCATTCCCTCTCATCTTCCTGAGCCTGTCACATCCTATTTCGCTTACCAGTTCCTCTTCAAGGTGTTCATCTTATTTGTCTCCTTGGGTTTGCTGTTTATCTCCATTTATTCTCAGCATAATTTGAGGCTCATTGTTCAAATCCTGCGACCGGTGGGCAGGTTGGGGAGAGCTAACCTGTGTAATGATCTGGAGAATCTAGGTGGGAAGCAGAGAGAGCGAGATTAATAGAAGTGATTACAGCTGGAGTTGTGATGGGAACATCATCGCACTGGAGGGAGCGGTGGGGGACTGGCCAGCCGGCGCTTGTGTTGAGCCATGTTGCTCTGCGTGAGCTGTGGCCAGGAGCTATGAAATCACCTACTGATGGATAAGCTGGAAAGTTGTCTGAAATAAAGTTTAGGAAGCACTTGCGCGCCTCACACAAATCCAGCTTTATGTTAATGTGTGTTAGATAATTAGCACCAATGGGTAAGAGGCAGGGATGCTCATACATTGAAAGTAAAGCATTAGCATATCTTTAGCAGATTACAGTTAAATTTATCATGAGCTACCTGTCTCTGCTGAAAGAGTTCTTACAGCAGGGAACCCACTCTTCCGCTGGAAAAGAAAAGGCTATTAGGACTTTACATTTGGCTTGCTGGGGGCTCTTTCGAAAAAACCGAAGCTCACTATATGTATTGAGCTGAAAGAGGGGGGATTGAGATGAGATTTGAGGAAGAAATTCATCATGATGAGGGTGGGGAGGCCCTGGCCCAGGTTGCCCAGAGCAGGGGTGGCTGCCCCATCCCTGGAGGGGTTCAAGGCCAGGTTGGATGGGGCTTGGAGGCCCTGATCCAGCGGGAGGTGTCCCTGCCCGTGACAGGGGTGGGACTGGATGGGCTTTGAGGTCCCTTCCAACCCAACCCATTCCATGAATCTATGATTCTATTCAAAAGTGAACAGTGGAAGAACCCCTCTCACCTGCCTGGGCCTACACACTGGTGGCACGGGGCTGGTGGGGACACCTCCGCAGGGAGCTGCCGGGGCAACGGCCCAACGCCACAGCTGAGCCCTGCAGCCAAGCAGGGGGCACCGCGGGGAAAACAAAGGAAAGGCAGAAAACACCAAGTGGAGTGAGGAAGAAGAGGGAATGTAGAGAGGAACAACAGAGGGAACACCAAGGTCAGAGAAGATGGTGCCCCCCAGCAGAGCAAACACCCCCTGCAGCCCAGGGAGGACGCCACTCTAGCAGATGGATGCTCCTGACAGGACAGAGCCCACTCCCGAGCAGAGGAAAGATGCAAGGAGGAAGGAAAAGCAGAGAATTGTGATGGACTGATCACAACCCCCATCCCTGCTGCACCATGTGGGGTGGGCGTCTGAGGAAACCAGTGTCAAGTTGAGCCTGGGAAAGGGGAGGAAGGGTGTTGTTTTCATGTTTGTCTTTGTTTCCCACTACCTGAGTTAATTATTAAGATTTATTTTAACTGGCAATAAGTTAATTTTTCTGCAAGTCCAGTCAAATGTTTGAGGAGACTGGCTCCTGGCTCCAGCTGAGCTTCGGAACCAATGCCTACATTTTACTGTAGGACAAGTGCAGATGGACCTGGAGCACCTTGCCTTGTTCACCTGCAACAGGAGCCAACTTCCTTTGGATTACGCTCACTGCATCTTGCATCCATGAAACAGCTCCTGCCTTCTCTTGAGATCCTAGCCTGGAGAAGAATTATCTTCTCCTAGTCATGACTATAGTATCTTTTAGTGATAAGTCAATATTTGTGTGTGCAGATTTTTAATCCTGATGCTAACAACTTGCCAGTTAATTGAGTCCAAGATATTTGGTGGTAGGAATCTCCTGGGTAAACGAATTAATGATATTAAAATTAATGATATTAAACTTGTTTCCTGTATGTCATTCAGCCATTGTTGCGTTTGTAAAACAACTCGCATTCAGAGTGCCCTGCTTTTATATCCTTGAAGAAATTAAAATTCATGCTTGGGTATCCGCTTATTTGGGGAAGTTTAAGAAAATACCTTGCAGTTCCTACAGAATTAAGGAGAAGATAATCCCTCTGCTTGATCAGAGGAGAAAACCTCAGAACCTCAAACCTCATTTTTATATCTACACCGTCCTAGAAATAACACTGAGTGTTTATCATTTCATGTATATTGCAAAGCCCTAGTAAAACCCTCTTGCATCTGCTGAGAACAAAAATGGGAAGGAATAAGATGAATAAGAAACGCTACCAGGAAAAGACAGAAAACAAAGCGTAAATGGAGATAAGGTACAGCGAAAGTGGCTGTAACATTACTCACGGGTGGGATACTTGCACATGCTATGATGTATAAAACCTTTTAAACTAAATTCTTAAAACAAGGAAATTTGTCACTGAAGGAGGAGAAAGATGTTGAGATTTGAGACTATAACTCTGCTGTTATCCTGGAATTCTTCTTTCTCTTCAGGAGTCACTGCAATTTCTGTCTTTGACCAAGGCAGAGCTGTTCCATCCGATGATTAACATTGCTCATGTTGTTACATGAGCATTTGGGACACAAAGAAAAGCATTTTTGAGGCACAAATCTTGTTTCTCCTCACATACCCAGACTCAGAATTTCTGTTCTTCAGAGCACAGAAGTGGAAACTTAAATTGAAACAAGAATTCAATGTTTCTTCGTGCCACAGTTAGGAAGCACCACCAGGAGTGAAGGGATTAAACAGGCCAGAGAGATCCTGGCTGCCCCATCCCTGGAGGTGTTCAAGGCCTGGCAGGATGGGGCTTGGAGCCCCTGATCCAGTGGAACTAGGTGGGCTTTGAGGTCCTTTCCAACCCAAACCATTCTATGATTCGATTCTTTCTTTCTTGCACCATTACCAGTGTTAGCTGAGACAATCCAGCTCTTCGCAGCTGCATTCTGCCCCTTGCTTTCCCTGACCCTCACACATGATTCCTTACTCTCAGGATTCCTGACAGCAGAACAACATTTGCTTCTTCAGAGAAGAGAAGCTTGCTGCAGCTTTGCATATTTTGACTTCCTGAGCAATATACATACCTTCAATGTTTATACAGAACATTGGTCTTGTTTTGTTTGCTCTTTTCTTATATTTTTTGTCACAACAGAAAAATATTACGGATTTACAGAATGGCTTTTCAAACACCTTCAGTAGCTGAGCAAATTGAATTTTTCTTACTTAGAAACAAGAGCACCAGCTAAACTTCTGGAGCTCTCACAGGCACCTCCAATTCCAAGCAATTGGATACTCCGGAGGCCCCGGAGCCAACAGCTCGGCAAGGTTTGACTGTGAGCTATCACATCAAACCAGGACTGGGATTCAAATACAGGTTTGGTACCAGCAAAATTGAAGTGGGGACCAGATAACTTTGCAAAAGAACAGGAATTCGGTTGCTTCTGAATAAACAATCATGACGAAGCTGGACAACAACCATGGAAAAGCTAAGCCCAGTTCACTCCAGATTTAAACAAACTTGGTAAGTTTAATTTCCACCATCGGTTTGGCCCTGTTTCAGGTTTGGCTGTTAAAAGTTTTCCAAACCTTTCAAGCTTTAACACAAAATGATAGAGCCCCCTCCCTCCAATCTACATTTTGTAACGGAACACAGCCTTGCAGCTACAATAAATTATTCATGGAGAAGGCAATATTCCTATTAGACCCCGGGGTCTTGTGCTCCCCACATGTAAGAGATCTAACTCTACACAATCAATCTGGCAGGATAACTGCGTTACACTCTACTTAACCCAGAGTGGCGAACAGGGTTTGAGTATGGATTAGCGGATGATGAGCTGGTTTTAAAAGCAATATTATCTCCCAGAAAAGAAGAGGATAATTCCTACTAGCTAGTTTAAGAAATAAAATGATCCTAGGTTGGAAAGAAACTTTTTGCACGCTCTCATAACTAGCCAGATAGTGACACCTGCGAGAACCAGAGACAGGGGAGAAGCCAAGCATCACAACAGGAGTCAATCAGAACACTCCCCACCAAGCAGTAGTTCTTAGACTCAGAGAGTAGAAGGAATCCAGACCAACAAGAGGTCTCAAAACTGCAAATTCTCTGAATATCGGCTATGGAGGAGCAAGCACGGTTTCCGGAATGGCTCTAACTCTGCACCATTACAGCAGTTCCCATGATCAATACTGCTATGGTGAGTATGCTGTATTCTAATTACAGAAATAGGAACAAAGCCGAAACCATTTCCAGAGACCAAATGTTTCCCTGCTTTTGGTGATTATGGGATATTCAAAAACCCTGCAGAATTTACTATCTGTAACAACGGGTTCAATTCTTATTTATTACAGAAATCTTGCTATCAAAGCACTGCAGTGGGGTCACCTGTTACTTCATGCTTGCCAAGATAGCTCTTTCTTGTACACATGCATTTTATTTTCTCATAATATTCCCTTGAAATAGAGAAAATTGCTGGAAATAGCTCCAGAGTGGACTGGGCAGAGACTCACCTCCCATGCAGACACCGTGCGAGTCCGCGGGGCAGATCAGAGGTGAGCTCTGCTGGGAGGCCCAGGGGGAAGCCCTGCTCTCTTCACATGCTACCATCCTCAACAGTGCTCAGGCTGGAATCAGGATGATTCTGCAGAAGAAAATTCATGAATATTCAGTCAAATTGGAATGAAAAAACAAAAATTCACATGCTTCCCATTGAGAAATATCCTAGGTCTGTACTCGGTCAGCTTCTCACCAAAGAGCCGTGTTAAAGAATACAACAGAACACCCACTGAACAGGAGTTTTGATGTTACAACCAAGTGAGTGTGTCTCAAAATCTGACACCGAGACTCAAAATATTCCAGACAGAGAACAGAGACACATTCCGAACTTTCTACACATCTACTCAAAACAGTTCCTGTTTTGAATATCAAATCTTCCTGGGAAACCGTTCACAGGCAAGCCCAGGGCTGAACGATGTTCGCATAAAGCATCCGTTGAATGAACTTAAACTAAGATATTTTGGGATGCAGTAGAGCAATTTGTAAGAGCAGGGTCTACCCCTGGCAGACATGGTCACTCCAGGGTTTTGTGAAAACAGAAATCCCTCTCAAACTCACGTATTTTACACTGGTGTAATGTCTCTCTTGTTAACAAAATGGCAGCATGACAAACATTCCGCAGGAGCGCTGCTCAGCCCCCTTTCTTAGCACATTTTCTCTCCTTTTATTCTTCAGTACTTTTTCTCCCAACATGTTTTTTGTTTCCTGTGTTGCTACCTGCCTCTTCCCTTGCAGACAGCCTCTTCCTGACAGTGATCAGGGTTTAACATACTGTACTAGGAGGCTCGTGAATATTGCTCTTTGATTTTCAGCACTTTATGATGAATGGCTGCGAATCATTGCTGTAGAGAAGAAAAAAAAAGGGGAAAGAAAAATAGTTTCTGAAACCCTTTGTGCTTTCGAATTCTGCCTGCAAACTCTCCAGCATCAAATCACTTTCCTACAGCACTGTCACTCTGCATGCTGGATTGATAAACCCTCCTCCTTCAGCCCCTCCAAAAAGAGCAAGGTATAACGTGGGAAAAATAAAAGAGCACAAACCTGAAGTTTGATTAGGATGTGTCCTTTATTCCTTCTTGATTTTTCAATCTTCCTCCCCAGATGTGTTTATATTTGAGGTACTTTGTGTCTTGAACCCTTCTTCACTTCACAGCAGAACCCTGCCTCTTTCTCCATTACCTAAATCAAAGCAGGTATCGAGAATTAAAATGCTGGACCCCAGACTACTGAAAAGTATTCAGCTCAGCACAGAAATACGCTGTCTTCCACTGCATTTTGCAACCTGGACAACCTTGTCCCATCCCTGCACTCCCTGATCCAGAGTCCCTCCTCAGCTTTCCCGGAGCCCCCTTCAGCACTAGAAGCTGCTCTGAGGTCTCCCAGAAGCCTTCTCCTCTCCAGGATGCACAACCCCAACTCTCTCAGCCTGTCCTCGTAGCAGAGCTGCTCCAGCCCTCGGATCATCTCTGTGGCCTCCTCTGGACTTGCTCCAACAGCTCCGTGTCCTTGCTGTGCTGAAGACTCCGGCACTGGGCACAGGTGGGGTCTCACCAGAGTGGAACAGAGGGCAGAATCCCCTTCCTCGTCCTGTTGCTCACAACTCTTTGGATGCAGCCCAGGACATGGTTGATTATCTGGGCTGCGAGAACATGTTGCTGACTCAAGTTGAGCTTCTCCTCCACCAGCACCCCAAGTCCTTCTCCTCACGGCTGCTCTCAATCCATTCTCCACTCACCCCGCATCTGTGTTTGGGGTTGCCCTGACCCACACACAGGACTTTACATTTGGTCTTGTTGAACTTCATGATGCTCGCACAGGCTCATCTCTCAATATTGTCCAGGTCAACTCCTACCTCGGGGTTTCTTTCTTTCTCTCCACCAGTGAAATTCAAGGAATTTATAACCTCGTCCAGGGTTTCAAAAGCACACAAGCGAAATACATCCTTCAGTCCATCACACGCAGAGTGTACGCAGCAGGCTCCACACCTTCCTTAAGCCTTGGTAACAAACTTGTACCTGGGAAATTCCCAGCAAGAGCAGAGCCACACTTTTGCTGCACGACGCCATCACATCCACACAGGTGGAAATCCAGCTCAAGTCCCTGCTGATGAGCTTCTCGCCACACTCTGCTGAGCAGCAAGGATCCCAGCAGGCGAGGCAGCTCGTGACGCCGCTCCTGCAGGGGCAGAAGGGCAGCGCGGCGCCCAGCAAGCCGCTCTCCTGCTCCCACGGGGCAATTCCGCAGTCCTCAGCGATGCCTGCAGGGAGGGAGCATGTTCAGAGGAGCAAAGCGCGTGCTGGTCCATGGGGGAAGAGTAAACAAGGTTAGGGTTTTTCCTGTTTTCCAGAAAAATTATCTCCCTGTCCTTACTACTTGGTGAGAACACAGCCCAGAGTTGTGAACACAAATCAGAGAATGAAGTTTATGTGCTGCATTTTTTAAGGCAGTAACTCAAAGTCCATACCAGGCCAGGACATATCGCTAGTTCAAATGTGAAAGTGAGTTCCTAAGCACTTACACACCCGAGGCCTTAAGTGGTGGAACCTCAGAGAAGCTTACTGAGCACTGCTGAGGTTGGGGAAAGAATTCAACCTGAGGACCACAATCTTAAGGGTTGGCTCTCAGCCCTTGCAACCGACGAGTCCACAGCTCCTCTGTATTTCTATCCAACAGCAATGAAACGACACTTCCAGTTTGGTTTCCAAAGAGTCAAAATTCCCAGTGAAGTGTTTTTTTGAATCTTCCCTGTACCCTTTAACATCACGCAGATTGTCAGGTTCTCTTCTCCAACCTGCTGGCTCCCAAGTGAAGACAACTGCCAAAACCAAAGAGAAAACCAGCGTTCTGTGTGGCAGTGTGCACCGACAGCACACATCAGGACAGCACCAGTTATAGAATGATGGAATGGTTTGGGTTGGAAGGGACCTCAAAGCACCCCCAGTCCCACCCCTGCCATGGGCAGGGACACCTCCCACTGCATCAAGTTGCTCCAAGCCCCATCCAGCCTGGCCTTTAACACCCGCCAGGGATGGGGCAGCCAGGACTTCCCGGGCAACCTGGGCCAGGGCCTCCCCACCCTCACAGGAAAACATTTCGTCTTAAGAGCTTATCTCAATCTAACTTTATGCTCTCCGAGTGTTGTGTATGTGACTGCAGTCACCAAAGCTACCTGGCACAAAGCTGAGAGAGACATGGACACTCTCAAACCCTTTCTGACCAGCGTATTAGAAGACTCCACACAGACGTGTCCACTCCCTCTGAAGCCATTCTGCCCTGTGGAATTAGAGTGCTGAGCCCTACAGTGCCTGCACAGCTCTTGGCTGTAAGGTCATCATTTCTTTCTGGCTAAGTCCAACTTCTTTCCTCTGCAGGACCAGATCAGTCTGACGGATTTAATTGGATTCGTGGGATTTTCATTTTTCCTGAGAGCCTACTATATTTATAGGCAAGAAATACAGTTTTGCCCTTTTTTTCCTCCCCAACAGTTCGGTAAAACAGCTCCCCCTTTTAGGGGTCGGCAGTAAATTTTGTAATACTGCAGAGAATCCTTATGCGCAGCGGAATGCTCAAGTGGAAGAGGCTTCCTTGGCAACAACCCCCCACCCTCCAACTTCTCTAAAGTTCTCTTCCTAAAGTTCTAAAATTCTCTGGTTTACAGGCAAAGCACTCAAAAAGCTTACCATTAAATTAAGGTCTTTCCCTTGTTCCAGTGCATGCGTTTTGGGGCAGGGTTGTTAAGCAAGGAGAATAACAACAGATCCTCTGCAGAAAAGGTCATTTTCTGGCAGGAGTTCCAGTTCTTCCCTATTAAATGCTCACATGGAGCTTGCTTTATTGTTTGCTTGTTTTAAAACCAGAAATGACACTCAGGTCGAAATCCAGAATTTCTATGTCACATTTCAGTTTGAGTTATAATCCCTTAAATTAAGAATTTATCATAAAACCCACATAACTCCCTCGCAATAACATTGCAAACAGCATCCCTACAATGCTAACAATGACTAAATGCTATCAGTCTGTTCAAGACACTGCGACAGGTTCGGTGTTAACTGCTTGCAATTAGAAGCCTGTCCTAATCAAAGCACATCAATATGAATTCTGACAGTACTTCCGTAGCTTCCAAAATATTATTAAAATAAACAAGTTCAGGGGCAGAAAGAGTAACACAGAGAGAAACAGACACTTTCACAATTAGAAAAGCCCTGGGCAACAGGCACTTCAGTTTTAATTTCTTAATTATTTTAATTCCAATTTCTTGACCTGAATTTCTGAATACAGGTTACCTAGAGCGAGAGCCAAGTCCTGTACTAACCTGGTTTAACATGCCTGGCCAGGAGCATCCAGCATTCCGAACATGAGACTCTAACCTCTAGGAGCATCCTAATGAAACGGGGGAGCAAGATTAAACGAAAATAAATATATACATTATTGTTTTTAAAAACACGACAGAGGGGCAGCCTGAAGATTTGTACTGGCAGTTAGTTCAATTTTTTTCCCCAGTCTTCTTACTCATTACAAATAAGTTAGCTAATTGCCAAATAACAAAAAAGGCACTAATTAGAGTGGTGGTTTTGACATCTGTGTGTATTCAAAGTTAAAACTTAATTAGAAGTTAAAACTATGTTGTTTTATTGATGCGTACTGAGTATTTTTAGCCCTTTAAACATTAAATGAAGGTTCACTTAGGAAGGAACATTAAAATGAAACATTAAGTACACTGCTAATTTTTTTCCTCATTAGCGATACCCACCTTCTTCCTGACAGTCACCAGCAAAACCAGCAAAATGAGAAATCTGCCAAACACGAGCAAATCTTTCCACCTTCTTCCTAAATTATTGCCTTCGAATTGCTGCTCTTCTTCTGCCAGTTTTATTCCTTTCACTCATCAGCAAGGGAATTCATGTGCTCCAGCACCCCTCCCGCCCTGGAACAATGATACTCTGCTAATAAACTCTTACTGCCTTTTTCTATCTATCAAACCCACGCAGAAATCGCTGCCGAGGCATCCTCCCCGCTCACGCTCACATCCTGCCAACCCGCCTTGGGAGCCCTGAGCACAACCCAGCGCCAACCAGCAATTAGAAGATAATGGTACTAAAAAGCCTGAGCCTGGGAGTTCTTCAGTTGCTCTGCCAGTCCTTGCAGGGCTCCTTTATGTGCCTGGGAATTAAGTAATTAAGAGCCCAATTTATTGTTCAGTATAAAGGATTTCCTTCTCTCCAGTCAGGTTTGACATAGTCAAAATTCACCACCTTATCAGAAGATGCCAATTGTTCACCCTGGTTCCCAAAAGACATAGAAATCCATGGATACACCGCTTCATGGCTGAAGTTGGCTTTGAAAAACAACTGCTGTCACAGTTTGAGCATGGACCTTCATGCCTGATTGCGAGAGTACACTTAAATAGAGAGACCTAAATCCACAGGACCTGGAGAAGCCAAAGCTCTCATTAAAGTCGGCTGCGGATACGCTGATGCTCCTCACTCTGCAAAGGAAAAGATGAGCATGGTTTTAACCCAATCACTGATTTCATTCATCATCATACAGACCACACGGTGTAACCTGGAATGTTTTGTTGAGATTGTTGCAACCAAGAAAGAGTGAGCTTTAACCGCGGAGGGAATGGATGCTGCTGCATTAGCTCCAGCCCGAGCTGTAGCCAGGAGATCAGCGTGCAAACATCATATCACAGCCTGTGTGGTCTAGCTGATACGCAGCATTAGGGACCCACCTCCATGACAAATCCGTGGTGTGTTTAAACACAAGCAGGAGAGGTTACATCAGAGCAAGTGACGAGTGCAATGTTATATCAGTCACTGTGGTCAAGGGGAAGTTGTGTTCAACTTCATGGTTTAAACCCCGGTGGAAATCAACCTCCTGCTTCTCTTTTCTTCCAGTGCAAGGAAGCCTGTGGGTCTTTGCAGAATTGGAAGGAAGGAGTCAGCCAGATCTGCAATGTAGGAAAGAAAAAAATCCCACTAGTTTTAGGGAATAAAGAGGGTGAATAGAGATGCGAAACCTTCATGGAAGAGTTTGTAAGAACAAATAGGATAAACGTGGGGAACAAGCCATGTACTCCCATTCCTGCCTCAGTTCAGGGTTACTGACCAGCTCTAACCACTCCAGCTCAGAGGCTTTCAGGATTTTAATATTCACAGTGCTGTTCCTGCACCCCTCCTAGTGCTGTGACAAGACTCAAACCAGTCTCATCAGCCAAAGTATAAACCACAGCAAAACGATCCAGTAAAATACTGTGAGGCTGGGGAGGCCCTGGCCCAGGCTGCCCAGAGCAGAGGTGGCTGCCCCATCCCTGGAGGGGTTCCAGGCCAGGCTGGATGGGGCTGGGAGCCCCTGATCCAATGGGAGGTGTCCTGCCCATGGCAGGGGTGGGACTGGATGGGCTCTGAGGTCCCTTCGAAAGGAGTTGAAAGGATCCTGTTGGGACTGAGTGAGCCGATCAGCCTGTGGGGTGGCAAGGATGGGATATTTACCACTCTGCGAGGCTCTGGAGACCAAGCCAAGCTGTCCTGGCTTAGACAGAGGAGAACGTCCTTTGCGCTTCTGTGTGGAGGAGAAAAAACAAGCTTCAAGAATGGAGAGTTTGTTCAATTTGAAAAGAGAAGACATTGAAAGAAAAGTGAAACCGCATCACATCGCTAATAAAAACCTGTCTGAAAAGCTGTATTGAAGGAGTGCATGAAGAACAACCACAAGATCAATTCCTAATACATCACGCAAGAATTTTTAATGAACTTTTTTTTAGTCCACAGCTCAAGTCCTGACATTTATTATTTCAACGAGTTCAGATGCTCTTTCCGGGATTTCTGTGAAAAAAAAGGAAGCTGTTTTCCAACCTTGAAACAAATTGGCTCCCGTATGTAAGTTTAAATTATCCATCACCCGGCAGGAGGATTCCAGCAAAATCGAAGGCCATCTTGGCAAATAATCAAGGTAAATTTGTCACATTTTTTACCGCGCTGCATACTTTCAGAGTTTCATAAAAAGATCCACATAATTAGTTTAGCTTACCAGGAAAAAAAAAGTTGACTGACAAGGTCAGACTCTTGCCCTTTCAGTAAATTAGAGAAGATTGCCATAAATCGCATAATATAATGAAACACCAATTTGCATATTTGCTGCTATATTAAAAGGGATCAGTTTTAGCTCGCAAAGCAGAACAAATAAAAACATGCATTTTAATAACTCAAATTACTCCCAGGAAGTGACCCTCAGCAGAAAGCCTGATTATCACTACTTAATTAGAAGCCTTGGAAATCTAAATCCTCCTTTAAATCCTATTCTGTGTACAGTGAAAGATGAAGCCGTGAGTTTTGTCTTAGATTCAATATTTACTCTTTACTAATATGTTTGCAGGGGACACTTCCCAAGCATTATGAAGACATGCAAAAAAAAATTAATATTCAAAGAAAGAGTGCATAAAACCTGTGTTGGCTTGCAGGTGCAAAGCAATTAACAAGCTGGCATTTGCGGTACTTTTAATTAATTAATTAAAAATTCAAAGCTGACTTTCATTTCTTTAAATGTTTGAACATTTTATCCATCAATAATGAACGACTACTCGCTGCTGTGCTACAACAGCTGGCAAATGGAAGACTCGGGCCGACACCGTAAGAAAGTGCAGAGGAATTTCACATTTTGCCTTCTCCTTGCAATTTAAAAATGCAAGAGAGTTTGAAGCTCTGTAGGATGTGGAAGCGACTTTCATGCTGTAAAAATAACCTGCATTCTATATTGCGGTCCATCCGAGAACAGGAATGGAGAAAAGTTTCAGTACAAAATGTATTCGGGTTTAATTTTTAATTTAACTGAAAAAAATCCAATTTTGTTTGCTTTGGGACGTCAAGGAATGTTTCGTAAGAATAAAATGTTGTGCTCTGATCTTTAAAGGTTAAAATCATCCTAGAAAATGAGATTTTGAGTCATTTCTGAACGGTCACAAATAACCAATATCAGAGAAAGGTGCTGTGGTGTAAATTCAAAATCTGACATCACGCGAATGATAAACGTCTTGTTTTCTGCAGGAAAACGTTGGTCAGTGCATATTTAGAAGACGCTACCATTAATATACTCTAATTAAAACACAAATACTCCAGTGCTACCTCGCTAGGCACCCACTCAGCTGGAACTAACTGTGTTTGCTTAATCTACAATTTTCGATGTATTAGCAAAAATAAATGTTGGTGAATGTAAGAGCCTGATTACATATCTTGGGTAAATTGGTGATAATGAGTCAAGAGACTTTGTGTTCATTCACATATATTAGAATAAGAATCATTATGAAATTAAAGCTAAGATTAATCCTGCTAATGACACCGTGGAGCATCTGGGAATAAGATAACCCAGATGTCAAATTCGCTGTGATACTGTGCTGCTATTTGATAGAGTAACCCCTTGAAGTGTGCTTCTAAGGCAGCTCGCTGGTACCCCACAGTCCCAGCACTTGAAATGCAAATGAGTGACAAGACAGACTAATAATGAGAGCAGATTCTAGCAGTAAGGAAAATGAATAAATTAAAAAGACCCTGAACCGCTGATAAGAACAAGCAGCAGGCAACCCAGTGTCCTCAATTAGGGCGGATGACATCTGCAGTGCGTTTCTCTCTAATAAAGCCCTCACTCTGTATTCCAAAGCACACGATTCTAACACTGTTAACATTTTAATGTCTTGGGCGTGCATAGTAACACTAATTACAAGATGATTTGGATGACTTCTGAATCTCTTTTATGTCTTCCACTGAGTAAAAATCTGAGTCGCAGCTTTGATATCATAAATAAAATGTAGAGACCTGCCAAGCATTAAAGCTCTCCTGAAGTAACTCAGATCTGCTAAGTTGCATTAAACCTTTATAGCTGAGTAAAGAGCATTCTCTATGAATTTAAAGAGGGTCACTGTCTATACATTTTAATGGCAAAGCTTTACGTATCCCCAGCATTTTTCCTCAGACTGCAGCTGTTGTTGTTTTTAATTACTAATGAGTTTAATCTAATGTTTTGTTGAGCTCAATTTACCTTCTCCGTAGCATTTGTTCAGAAACTTACACCAGGATTAAGCGACTTGCTTCCTTGTTTCCCCAACCCTGGCTCTTTTCCGGCGAACCACTCTGCTCCTCGTGGGGAAGGGGCAACTGTTAGCAAAACCACTCCCAAAACAAGAGCAAGATCAGCACCAACTGAAAAACACCCGTATTTTCACTGCAGCACAACACCTCCAGGTGTTCGAGGCCAGGCTGGATGGGGCTTTGAGCAACCTGATCCAGGGGAAGGTCCAACCCAATCCAGTCCATGAGGCTATGACTCACTTCCATGCATCACTTATAAGAACAAAGTCACAATAATTCATCAATCCACAGTTAAGATTTGCGGTCTTTAGACTTGGGAGAAGGAGCTGCTCAAGCCATTTAATCTCACTACAAACCTTCCTCAGAACCTCTTATCCGGGCCCATTTCTGATGACGTTTCTGGGACACCACCACCAGCCTGTCTTGCTTTTTTGGGTTCCGCAGCACACACATCTGTCTCTGCCTCTACCATACATGTATCCACACATCCCTTTTTGTTGTTTTTTTCCCCCACTCTAAATATATTGATAAGAGATATTTTCACTGGTCCAATTAAATTTTGCACAAGCCTGAGACAAGATAATTGAAGAAAAATTAAGAGAAAATCCAACTGGCCTTGGTATCTGTGCCTTCAACTACATTTTTAGGTGTATTTTAGAGGGCAATTTATACAAACTCTCATCTAATGCAGACGTTCTTTCCTTTTTCAGCCTTCACAGTCTCAAGAATTAATGAAGCACTGAGAAATTTCAGAGAATACTTTGATGCTAATAATTTTAAACCCTATCTCTGAGGAACAAGGGCAATTATTTCTGCTGGTATTTTGTTGCAGATCTTGTCTTCCAGGTGGAAGAAGCTGCTGCCTCGTCTTTATGCCAGAATTCAGCATCTGAAATGTTGCTAATGTCATCAAACTAGTGTCACCCTTCAGCCCAGGACATGCTCAGTCAGGAAAGGAAAGCACACTGAGAACGTCGCACAAAAGGCTCACTCTTTTCCTTGAACAAAACTATCCCATCACTCACGTCTCCAGTCTCCTCCTGACCTCCACAGCCCTGTGGATTGTCATTGCATTTCAGCCCTGCTTTTTAGCCAATGTGATTGTTCTCTTTCAGCTGGGTGGGAAAAGGACTCGTGAAGCTGGAATCATTCACTTGTAGCCTCACTCACTTACAGCACTGAGAATTTGCTCAAGTATCCCCAAAGCTAAGTTTAAGCAAAAAGTTCAGCATGTCTACACCCAAAAGTTAACTTGTGCAACCAGCTCCAGTGATTGGAATGTACGTGCAGCTAGGAGTATGGGTGATTCCAAAAAACATCTTCTCTTGTAGGTCCATGCGATGAAAGCTCAAGCTGTAAATCCTCCTCGTGTTGTCCCTGACACTCCTGTTTTGTCTTTCTCAGTGCTCTTTGCTAAGAGCCTGATCCTGTCCCAACCTACATCACTTATCCTATTAATCAGCATCTTAATGACCATTTCAAGCGACTTTTGAGCACAAGCGACCACTGTCTGAGTGCCTTCCCATCTTCTGGAGAAGCTGCCTTTCTCCAAGAACCGCTTTTGCACCACCCTATGCCTCGCTGCTTCGCTCTGCTCACCCTTGCAATCACCTGGCAGTGAGATGGAGACCCAAAGCGCTCTACCTCCTCCATTTCCATCCCTTGGAGCTGGCTTGCTTGGATGCCTTCACAGAGCACTGCATGCCTGTCCTGACTCTCTCTTAATCTGCACTAAATCCCAGAATCCAGCAGAATTTTATTACCCCATAGACTGTATCTCTCCTCTGAAAATACCAAGAGTCATCTCTTTCCTTTTAACTTTAGGAGACAGTATGATGTACCTCCCGCAAGAACATGAAGTCAGTGTAGAACCACTGAAGCCACTGAAGGTTAGGGGTTTTATTTATAGTAGAAGCTTTGTTTGAAGAAAAAAACTGATTAAATATGCATCGAATGTGGCTTTTTAATAGCCGCAAAAGCTTGTAATGTAACCACAGGGATAAACCACAGGGAGACAGAGGGGAAAGAAAAAGACTTGATCAAAATCCCCCCTTAGAAAGGTCACCATGTCATCTCCATGCTACCACCTTCACCAGGAAGGTTCAGTAAATTGCAAGCCAGCAGGTTCCAAAACCAACTACACAGGGAATTCCTGAGAAGGAAGTTGAAGTCACAGTTACATGGGTCTTGTCTTCCCTTGTGCTTGGGCAAAGTTGCCATTAATATTAATGGCAGCCAGGCATGCATGTAAAGGCGAGAAACCCCTAATTAGTGTCGCAGCACATGCAACATTCCGAACAGGGAAACCATTTTGTATGCCCTAATTGCACAAAATTGGCAACAAGTTACCGTATGCATCTGTATCAAAGGCTACAGAAGCTCAAGAATTCTCCAGGGGTAGGAGAACGTGCCCATACTGCAGAGTCTGGGTGACAGAAGCATCCTGCGTGTGCGAGACCTACCACCTCTGCTCCCTGCAGGGGCTCCCCGGCCACTGCCCGCGCTCCATCCCTCACGTCTCGGACGGGAAGCACAAGTGCCCGGGCAGAGATGTGCTTTTTCCACCAAGGCAGAGGTATTTTTCAGCATTTCTTACTTAAACGGATCTCTGCTGGTAACACAGATCCTACAAAACTGCAATGAAACCACCCTGCAACCTTACAAAACCACCTGAACTGTACTGATCACGTTAGAGAAGGAGCTTCTTGCAGTAAGTTTCTTCATACAACACACTTCTACAGACCATGAGGAAGTCCATTTGGCTGCAGAAAGACGTCCAAGGCCCAAGACATGCCTGCTACAATTTCTACTGAACACAAAGCACTGAAATTCCTGCAAAAATGTCTCAGAACTCTGCTTACTTTTAAGTTAATAGTTTTTTCCTAACTAACTCCATAAACCTATTCTATCTGCAAGTAAAGGTAAGTGGTTAACTGGGATTATATGAGCAGCATTTGTGATAGTGTGTTTTTTATAGAGAAACCCTTCCCTTAATAATAACTCCCTTTTCAGATTTTTAAATCTTTAAAAATACATTCCCCAAGCATCTATGTTTTCCCTTCTTAAAAACAGCCAAGCAAGTAATTCCTCAAATAACTCAGTTGCCTTCTCACTGATGCTGCAGACCTCGGTTTCGCTCCAGAGACTCAGAGACAGAAACACATCCTATTCAACATGATTTAATTTTTAAACCAGAGAAAGGAAATACCGTGTGTAACATTCTCCCGTAAATACTTAATTGGGAGTCAACACAAACAGCAGCCTGGCATCAACCCACTTAACAAGGAGCACGACTGCCTCAGTTCAGATTATCTTTGCTGAACACCAAAGATTCTTTCAAAAAGCAAACGTTGGCAATGTGCACTCACAGCCCAGAAGGCCAAACGTGTCCTGGGCTGCATCAAAAGAAGCGCAGCCAGCAGGGCGAGGGAGGGGATTCTCCCCCTCTGCTCCACTCTCATGAGACTACACTGCAGTTGTGTCTGTTCTGGAATCCCCAACATGAGAAGAACATGGAACTGTTGGAACGAGTCCAGAGGAGGCCACAGAGATGATCTGAGAGCCGGAGCATCTCTGCCATGGGGTCAGGCTGAGAGAGTTGGGGTTGTGCAGCCTGGAGAAGAGAAGTCTCCAGACCTTACAGAAGCTTCCAGTACTGAAAGGGGCTCCAGGAAAGCTGGGCAGGGGCTCTTTACAAGGGCCTGAAGTGATAGGGCAAGGGGGAATGGCTTTTAATTGGAAGAGGGAAGATTTAGATCGGATACTAGGAAGAAACTCTTCAAAATGAGGGTGGGGAGGCCCTGGCCCAGGTTACCCAGAGCAGGGGTGGCTGCCCCATCCCTGGAGGGGTTCAAGGCCAGGCTGGATGGGGCTTGGAGCCCCTGATCCCGTGGGAGGTGTCCCTGCCCATGACAGGGGTGGAACTGGATGGGCTTTATGGTTCCTTCCAACACAAACCATTCCATGATTCTACCATTCTAAATTCTTGCCTAGACTTTTTTTTCAGCAACAGTCTTCATCCTTCTAAAGCCAAAATCGGGAAGCAAAGTCTGAGAACGTGAAAGCTTAAAACATCATGTGAGCGACCATGCACCTGGCTCCCCAGTGACAATAAGATGAATCTGCCTGTGTTGTGTTTGTGGAGAGACTGTTTGGCCCCAAATACTCAGCTTGGACGAGTTCAGAGTTTGCCCCGCTGCTCTCCTGTCACGCCCATCTGTCGCAGTGGCAGAGTGCCCACCCGCAAGGTAGGATGCCAGTTCCAACCGGAGTACGGATACCAACCGGTTTGGGAGGAAAGCCTATTGGATGGAGCTAACAACACCTTATTGACAGCGATCTTCCCGGTGTCAAGCCGTGCCAAATTAAGAACACATGCTACATTACAAGGATCACATCTGTTAACAAATATTGGCACTTTGTCCCTGGCATCTGCGTCGCCTGTTAATCCGTTTCAGTGGTGAAAAGGCTGCCTCAGCAGAAGCGTTTGGGCCTCGTCCTACCAGCATAATGACAGATTTACTCACCAGGACTCTCCCAGTACCAGGCCAAAGGCTGCCAGCAGTACCTCTGCGTCCTTCTCTTCCCTGGGGCCGGTGGTGCCCTGCAAAAAGCTGTGAAATTATACAATTCTAATACCTAATTGAATGAGCTTTTCCCTGTTTTGAGGGTTTATTAAGCCTATTGTCAGCCTGCCAGCAACAAGTGAAATCTGACTGCAGAAAACAGAGTGACGACTAATAAAAAGGGGAGAAACAACTGTTGTAAATTCTTGGTACGCGGAGTTTGCAATCTAAGTTACTGACCGAATTAAATATCTCAGCCCAAAGAAAAAAAGCGGGGTTTCTTTCTACTGTTGGTAGATCACACAACCATTGAGTTGATGATGCTCTTCAGTGGCACCCCAGTACTTCACTCACCTGCCAGCAAGACTTTAACCGGCCAAGATGTACAAAAAGAGACCAAAGATGTTACTGAATTATCCCACAAGTTCTAGTTCCCAGGGCTGTTACCGATGGTTCCTCCCTCCCCCTCTGTAGGAGCATGCTTAGAGCAGGGAGGACTTCACCAGCCAAAAACTCTCGATTAGGACAGAAGCAGCAGGTATCTTGCACTGCATGCAAACCACGACAGCTCCCCAACCAACTCCAACCCATGTGTCAGCCCACACACCCACAAAGCTTCAAGACAAACAGGCACACAATAAGAAAATTATTTAACAACAGTTAACAAAAAGATGTGCTGATTAATTTTTCTTGAAGACCTGAGGAAAGCCTAGCTTGTGACAATCTATTCCAGCCAGAAATACATACATGATGCTACAAACACCGTTCTCTCGCTTGGCTGCTGGATTTAGCTTGCTTAAAACAGTCTGAAAGCAGCAAATGACATTTGCGATAATGTCATAGGGGGAAAATGCTTAACTGCCACCTGGATTTACCTGGCATGTGAAAGATGTAATTCTAAAGATAACGATAACGATGTTCCATTTATACATCTCCTGTCATCCAAATTAATCCTTCTGTTTCACTAACTTCACAGGAACAGCCTTAACCACAAGGCTGCAGTCAGCACTGGAGACAAACAGCTCAGAACAGGAAAGAAGAATCCACCCACTTGGCAGGCAGCATCTCAACAAGAGGCACAACGCGATGAACCACGACTCAGCTTCCAAGCGGGCTGTGCCCTTGGAGTGTTGGTGCAGAATCCAGCTTCCACCTCGTCCCCGCAGCAATCCCAGCAAAGATGGCATTTACGATGAGTTCACCCAAGCCAAAGCTGCTTAACCTGGTGAGCAAATGGAATCTGTTAAACCACCAGAGCATTTCCCAGCACAAGTAATGGTTCCAGTACAGACACTGATCACGTCTGTTTCTTGTTTGCCAAGGAAATGCACCAGAATCACTGTTCAAAGTGACATGTGCGCCCGTGGAGGCCAGGTTACGCCACCTAATTTTAGACACATCAGAATTAGATGTCTCATCACTCAAATGCTTTCTCTAGAGAGGATGTGCACCTCCAGAAGGCATTTCAAGTCTCAGGTCAGTTCAACTGCCCTTTTTAACAGCCTCTCCCTCCCCCACAACTGGAGAGAAAGACAAAGGTGACACAGTCTCCTCAGACAGATTCTTAATGCTCAGTGGCAGGAGTCACTTTTCATTTGACGTACCTAGTTCGGAGAGGCAAAATGGCATTTCTTGGCTAGTCATGAATCAGAAAATACCCGCTTGTCTGACCCTAATCACCAAATCACACCTCTCAAAGGATACCTGTGCAGTCCAGGTGAGCTGTCTTATGGCCATTTGCATCCTTGGCCCTCAGAAGGCAGCTTGGAGCTGTTAACGGCCTCTTCAAAGCGGCTGGAAAAGCTGCTACCGAGGAACCACCACCAGCCTCCAGCACCAAGACGGACTCCCCAGATGCCCAGCCACCCAGGCCTGTGGAGACTCCGCAGCGACCAAGGCTCATGCTGAATAAGACAATGATACTAACAGGACCTGAATAGCAGCAGCTATTCAGGAAAAGCTGAGGAAAAGGAAAGAGATTGAAACAAAACTAAAAGAGAAGGGCTAGTAGACAAGCAAATGTATGGATGTTTCATTCTTTAATAAAATTTAAAATATGAATTTACGTACATTTAAAAGGCTAAGGACAGAAGACAGAGGCTGCAGGGTGTCACTTCTACACACCTGAAATAATACATTCATCTAAACTCCATCCTCAGTTATCAGTAGAATAAACCCTTAATCGCTTTCAGTCTCATGCCAAACCGTGGTCCAGGCTCCAGCCCCACAAACAGAACTGGACACTCGTGGCAGAGACCACTGGTGCAAGCGTTAGTGAAGTGATCAGCGTGGGTTTTCTGCACTTCTGGGGAAAAAGCCTGCTTTTAAACACTTAATCAAATGCTGCCCTCTGGTGAGGAGACGGCTCAGGTGAACACGCACAGCTCGAAGGTGCTGGATGGCCTGAACAAAAACTTCACTAACACAACCAAGTACAGACTCACTGTGACAGAGGAACCCAATGAGATGTCTGGATCATTAGTAGCAATTCTTACTTCATTATACTATCACTGGGGATGTTTTCCCCCTACATTTTGTAATTGTCATTACAAAGTATTCCATACTCTTCACATCTCAAACACCATTCCACGCTGTAAACCTCTCTCAGACTTTTATATTTCATCTGTTCGAGTTTTAATGATACATCTCACCATTCTTGAGCCCTTCCATCACCATACAAGTAGCCTGTTAGGGACAAAATACTGAAGGTTAAATTAGCCTGCAGGATAGCAGAGCCCAGCGGCATCTTACAGATACCTGGAAGTGGGTAAGGGAAGGAAAGCACAGTGAAAAACACCTACCACTATGCTTGATTCATTCTCCTTTTTCCATTAAAGGGATCTCTCCTGTGCTTCACATGCTTACACCAAATTTAATCATCATTTTCTTATCCATTGATGGAAAGAACTGCTCTGACAAACAGAAAAAAACATAGCAATTCTCATACACCACAGGCACCATTAAAAAAACACCACAAACTCAGCTTCCGCAGCTCCCGCAATAGCATGTACTTAATAGATTCCAACCTGTTACCATTTACACTGGCTCAGTATTTTAATAGTATTGGTTTTATTTCTCCATCAAGTAGCAATTTCACCCATTAAGATAGAATTAGGTGCCTTCTAGTTTATGAGTAGCATTTAAGCAGAGGAGTTTGTTTTTCATGGGATAATTTTCTTCTAAGCGCACACAGGTAATGGGCTCCAACGCTCAGCTTCCCTCCTTTTGCATATTGCATATGCTAAACAAGTTCTTCCAGCAATGAAAGAATAACTCACCCCTTGGCACAGCGGACCACAAGGCTGCATGTAACACGGTCAGAAGGAAACGTTTTTTCAAGGCTGGGCCCCCAGTATTTCCTTGAAAAATAGAACACTGGTGTTAGTTTAAAGCTATATGAACTAAAACACGTAACATGAAAAATTACTTCTACAGCCACTGCTACCAAGTAGACGTTCTGCGCATCCCAGCACGTAGGCAGTCAGGTAAACCAATTAGTAGCCTTGTCCTTCAGTCCTTCTTAGTAACATATCAACTCATAACATGGGAAGTATCAGCATTCTGTGCATGGGAAAGAGCCAGATCCTTACAGCTGTTGGAACTGGTTTTCCTTCCACACTACCAACATGCTGAAGATATTCCCCATAAAGGAAAACAATGTCAAAGGATGGCAGGACTTCAGCAGAGCCGGCAAACAGAAGTGCATCCAGATCTAGGTGGCCACCCTCACACAGCTTTGAGGAACCTCCCTTCTGGAAGATGATTAGCACTTACCTCTGAAAAAGTAGTCTCCTTTCAAGGTGCTCAAATGAAAGACTACACAGAGATGCACAGTGCCAGGGCACATGTTTTAATCTGCTGCTCTGTCTCCTTTGGTTTTCTCTTCATAGCTACAGCTAAAAAAGCCAGAAATGGTGCAAAAAACCCATCTCCTCCCTTACTCTCCAAGGTTTTGGGGTTGATATTTAAGAAAACAGAAAAATTAACTTTTGGTTCAGATTATTTTGTGCAGAATTTAAATTACTACCCTGAAAAATTATC